>JASANE010009421.1:0-11928 GCA_030248225.1 Trileptium ribeirensis | reverse complement strand
TTGTTCTTGGTTAGTTTCGTATTGCTCTAGCTAGCCGTCCGGAAGCGGGAACTTTAATATAACGGCACGTAATCAACGTAAATCTAAGATCCTAGGATAAGGTACTTAAATAAACGTAAGGGTCTCGCATTCTGGAAGGCTTCGTACAAACCCACAGGGGAAATTAATAGCGTATCAGAATCCTTCAGTAAGCCGTCCGGATTCTGTTGGCTTTAAGAGATGGTTAGCATAAATTTCAGGCTAAGGTTAAGGTATTTAAATAAACGTACGGGTATAGCCGTCCGGAAGGCTACTTACCAATCTCACAAGAGGAAAAGTAATCAATACCTAACCTAACGCTAACTTATCAAATAACTAATTAGAATAATAGTGCGCTCAAAACTTGAGTTGAGATATAAAAAGCAAGGCTTGGCAAGTAACAAACTTATCGAGAGACCGGAAACCACGAGTGGCTAAAATATTGGGGAACTAGGAAAATCTGAGGCATTAATATCAAGCGTGATCGCTAACAATCATTGCCAAAATAAGCTACTATTCTTGGAATTAATATTTCGTGTGCGTATTGCTAACTTTTAAATAAACATTATAACATCGCTTTTATTGGGTTTTATTGGGATTATCAACAGAGCAAATCGAAGTAACCACGCCGCAGCGCGAATTGAATAAAAACGTCGAGACTTAAGATCAACGCTCGCCAATCAAAGAACCTTATACAATTTCCGCCGGCATTCTACTGGCCACTCGTACGGACACCACATTTTTCGAGTGACGAATTCCCTCCCATTTTAATTCCGATAGCCGACTTCACAACTATTACAAAGCCTTATATTCCACAATAAGTGTTATTTTATTTCGCTTTGTTAGGGGTAGGGGTTGGACGGTATTTTATTATGTCGGCTATCGGAATTAAAAATGGGAGGGAATTCGTCACTCGAAAATGTGGTGTCCGTACGAGTGGCCAGTAGAATGCCGGCGGAAATTTGTATAAGGTTCTTTGATTGGCGAGCGTCTATCTTAACTCTCGACGTTTTTATTCAATTCGCGCTGCGGCGTGGTTACTTCGATTTGCTCTGTTGATAATCCCAATAAAACCCAATAAAAGCGATGTTATAATGTTTATTTAAAAGTTAGCAATACGCACACGAAATATTAATTCCAAGAATAGTAGCTTATTTTGGCAATGATTGTTAGCGATCACGCTTGATATTAATGCCTCAGATTTTCCTAGTTCCCCAATATTTTAGCCACTCGTGGTTTCCGGTCTCTCGATAAGTTTGTTACTTGCCAAGCCTTGCTTTTTATTTCTCAAACTCAAGCTGTGAGCGCACTATTATTCTAATTAGTTATTTGATAAGTTAGCGTTAGGTTAGGTATTGATTACTTTTCCTCTTGTGAGATTGGTAAGTAGCCTTCCGGACGGCTATACCCGTACGTTTATTTAATACCTTAACCTCAGCCCTAAATTTATGCTAACCATCTTTAAAGCCAACAGAATCCGGACGGCTTACTGAAGGATTCTGATACGCTATTAATTTCCCTGTGGGTTTGTACGAAGCCTTCCAGACGGCAGACCCTTACGTTTATTTAAGTACCTTATCCTAGGATCTTAGATTTACGTTATTACGTGCCGTTATATTAAAGTTCCCGCTTCCGGACGGCTAGCTAGGCCCGATATATTACTATTGAGTAGTTGACAGCTACTCTCTAGTGCCCAATTAATTACTTGGTTTCCTACTTCCCGAACTCAACCAAGAGTATACTCACATACCTCGTGCCGACTAACTCCGCGAAGTATTTCTCAGTTACGGTAATTCGCTTCGGAACTCTAAGGAAAGGGCCGTTATTGTTTATGGTTACTATCGTGCTCGCTCAAGGTTTATATGGCAAAGATAATACGAATAACATAAATTGATAAGTACCTAATTGTGAAGTTACTTTACTACACAAAGTTAATTTGTAACAAGGCAAAACCAGTTTATACCCGGATAGATAATGTGAAATTTTTTTGCAAGTAGAATTAATGTTTGGCATCCACTCATCGAAAGCCATAAGCCATAATCAACATTATTTAAAATCAGATAACGCCAATGTAATATGAAAACTGGTCGTACAAAACGCAAAGCTTCGTAATTAAATTTTAAAGATTTGTAGCAGACTAGCTAGGTGATCACTATAGTACAATATAATAAACCGGTAAACGATGTGTCGAAAACTAACAGATAAACAATTTTCAGTTAGGGCCGCCGTATCGTAACCAGACAATCGGAAGTAAGCTATTTTCGTTGCAGAAGGTCATCTGCCGCTACCGAAACTGAACTAGACTGAATAAAGTAAAATGAAACAAAGCTAACACATGTTAGCTAATAAACTAAACAAGTGCTAATTATGCGAATTGGCACGAAAAGATGAAAACAAGTGTCGGTGGTTTACTAGGCTACCAGGGGGTCCAGGGGCTTAAATCTCATTTTTAGTTCTAAAATTCATTTTTCATAAAATCTTTTATTATATGGGTCTGGGTCCCTAATTTCAAGCTTTCAAAATTTAAAATTTTACAAAATTCTTTTTGTTTTAAGTCCTAATTTGCATAATTTCGTTTAGTTAGCTTTAATAGCTAATATGTATCTAAGGTTGTTGTTTGTGATTTTGATCAGTCTACATCTGATCTTGCGGAGTACTGCGGTTTTTTCAATCTGTTTGTTATTTAATTATTTTCGTTTTATAATTACGATTTTGTAATGGATTATCTAGCTAATAGCTAGGAAACGGCGGACATATTACTTCCTTGTTAGCGAAGCCGGAAGTAGTGTTTTATTAGGCTAGTGCTTCGAGCTTTTGGTTCCTGTGATTGTACGTCCGGTTTATTCAAATACGCAAAGAATTGCGTGTCCTTATATAGTATAGCTATCCTACTGGAAAGATGCTTATACTCGGCCCTTAGCCCAGTGGATTAGCAATCTACCTGTTTGGAAACGCCTATACTCGGGTTTACAGTGGTACTACACGTGACTTATCGCTTAGTTTTACCTGGAGCGCAAAGAAGGCGCGGAACCTGAGATCTGTTCGAGAGAGAAAGCGTGGTGAAGCGAGTTACCAACGAAACTCGTAGGAATTAGTAGAGTTACCGGAAGATTCTAACCTAGCTTATATTGTCTGGTACTCAGAGAATATGCACACATAAGTATCTTAACCTGCTTAGTATCTTAATTAGTAATATTATTTCCCAATTAAATCGAAGTGAGAAGTTGTCATAATTATAATAGGAGCGGTAGTTAATAGTAACATACTAGGTTTAGTAATACTTTAAAAATTTCGGGCCCTTTGTGTCGAGTGAGCAGTAACCAGGGTGAGAGTGCAGGTGGGTCGCGAAAATATTAGTAGTGTAACTGCGTCGTCTGGCAGCCTTCCGGTGTCGTCGGCGTGGGAGCATTTTCTTGAGTAGACCGGGCGAGTAAGGAGAATGGTTCGGACGACCAATAACTCGAGCGTCTTACCTAAATACCAGTATCGTCATCCGTCCGGAGACATAACTGAGCAAGCTTCAACTGCTTAGTAGTCGACCGCTACTGTACAGTTTTAATAACGTGGTCTGGCAGCCTTGCGGTGTCGGCCTGTGTAATATAACTGGCACTAAATCTAAGGCTTACGTTGAGGCAATTACATAATCGCATGGTGCACTCGCCTTCCGGCAGTGTGTTGTGTTAAAGCCATAACGTTGGTAACGTAACAGATAAAGTTAAACCCCAATCACTATCGCTCAAGCGTAACCCTTAAACAATAGCTTTGATAACTTAGGGGTAAGGAATAGGTCAAATATTCGGTAGCTTTAACTTAACTTAAGAACTAAAGTACTAGATAGGGAGCGTCGAGAATACCGAAATCGGTGGCCGAAGTGCAGAGTGAAAGTGAAACGTCAGACTGCGCCAGTAAGGTGTCAGACTGTGTATTAGTGACGTCAGACTGTGCAATTGAATCCGGTGGAGTAAAAGTGTGAGCTAAAACAACCTCGTACTAGAGAATAGTACGGTTACCTTAGATACGAGAGCTCACTCAGTCGTTACTGAAGAGCTAGTGCAAAAGTCCGCGTGAGCTAAAATACGGTACGGAAGAACGGTACCGAAGATTTCAAAACGAGCGTCGAAAGTCTAATACGAGTAGCAAATTAGTGCCGCGAGTGGTCTATGCTATAACGGTGCCTAACATTTTATTATTTTATAATAAACATTCGATATCCGTGTCTGTTGACCGGTTATTTGGAACGCGAGCAATAGAGCAGAGCAAGGATCACGCCGCATCGCAAAATATAAGGCACGAGTACCGCTCACAAAGAGAAATAAGCGCGCCATACCAAGCGTCCCACCGGCTTCTACTGGTCACACCTCGAACCCCACAATACTTCGGTCATGAGTTCCGTCCCCTTTTTAATTCCGATAGCCGACATAAGGATAATCCTCATCCGACCCCTACGCCTAAGGAAACAACATAAACTAGTGAAGCTCGCTTGCAACCCAGAATTCGAGTGGTGAGAACAATCCCCAGAAGCAGAAGTGTGAAAAATATTTGCCACACAATATTCTTGACACTCGCAATGAGCTTGTCGGCCCAGAAAACCACATATCCGACAGTAAAACCAACAATAAACACACATTCAGGTGCTTTTCCTACGACTTGTCACCAAAAATTTCGAAAACGTCATTTTTTTATGCCAAGTATGAACCAGAAGTGTAAAAAATATTTGTCCAACAATATTTTTAACACTTGCAATGAGTTTATCTGCCCAGAAAACCCCATATAAGACACTAAAAGCAACAAAAACACACATTTAGGTGCATTTCCCACGCTTTTCACCAAATATGAAATTTGGCGCCAGCTATAAGCTTATAGATTCCAGATTGGGAAGTAGTTGAAAAACATGTTATAGTAGTTGAAAAACATGTTATATATGATTGGAAAGAAGCCCTGGTAAAGCTACATGGAATGGGCCTACTAGTTTGCGGATACCTCGTGTATTTATTGAGAAAAGTTGCAAAAATTGGAGGGGTACCCGAAAAATGTGCCAAAATGACGTTATTTTGCCCCATAACTTTTCTCACGGCAAAAAATTCAAAAATCGGGCTCCGTCACTACACCTAAATCGACCATTGCGGTTCGAATGAGCTATCGGGCATCAAAATCCGCCCAGCCGTTATCGAGATCCAGGTGCGACACACAGGCACACTGACACACACACAAACAGTACCTCCTCAACCCCCCTCCAGAGCCAAAATTGAAAATTCTCGTTCCACTCGAATTCAATAACAAGGAAACAGAAAAAAAGCTCAGGGGAGGGAGGGATATAATAAGGGATTTGGTGAGCAACCCGGGGTTTTTAGTAAATTTTGGGGTTTTGGGGCGGGTTTGGACCGAAAACCGCACTGGTAGCCTGGTAAAACACTAACAATCGGCTCAGTCCCCATTTAATAAAACTAAATAACAATTGTAAGACAGCTTCTTAGCTATGTCATTTTTGCAACATTATACTTGTATACAATAAAAGGTAAAATTTTACAAAACTTTTACTTAACCCTCTCATGCCCGTAAGGTCCAAATGGACCCAACGCACATTGCGACTCGTTGTGTTTACTGAGTTTATCGTATATTGGACGTTTGAAGGTGCGTTGTTATTCGCTCGCATTGTGAGGTTCCTTAAGGAACCGAGCAGCAGCTCTCAGATAGCTCAGTGGTTAGCGTTCACAAGTTTAAACCGTACGTTTCGGGTTCGATCCCTGGCGCAGGCTTGAGTTTGTCAAACATTGCACGATACTCAAATTAATTCGGGCATGAAAGGGTTAATTAAAAATTAACCAATCGCATAACTAACCCTCTCATGCCCGTAAGGTCCAAATGGACCCAACGCACATTGCGACTCGTTGTGTTTACTGAGTTTGTCGTATATTGTACGTTTGAAGGTGCGTTGTTATTCGCTCGCATTGTGAGGTTCCTTAAGGAACCGAGCAGCAGCTCTCAGATAGCTCAGTGGTTAGCGTACACAAGTCCGAAACCGTACGTTTCGGGTTCGATCCCTGGCGCAGGCTTGAGTTTGTCAAACATTGCACGATACTCAAATTAATTCGGGCATGAAAGGGTTAACAAAAGGTCACACCAGAAGGTGCACTCGCCAGAAAAGATGGAAGAGCACTAAGGTAGTTCACTTTTAACTAGGCAAATTGCATTCCATTTTAAGTTCGTAGGGCAAAATTTGGGGGTCTGCGTTACTTCCCAACCACTCTGCCACCCAACCACTTTTTTAAATATGTGTATTTATAAGAATCAAAAGCGAAATTTTTATATCTTAGCCCAAACAAATTTTGTCTTGTCTCAAAAGATGGAGCGGCCGCCCTGCCGCCCCTTTGTATCCGCCCTTCAGCCTTCCCGAAAATTTGGCTCCGAGTATCTCTGGCCCACAAAAATAATTAGCAAAGTGTTTCTCAAGTTGATTTCACAAACGAAAACTTGTGCGGTGCACTGAATGTGAAAAAATGAACCTAGCCCGCCACTCCAATAAAAAACGCTCCCGATCCTTCTAAATAAAAACTGCACTACTCCGCACTGTCTTACGGTGGAATCGTGGTATCGTTATTGAAATTAATAAAAATCATTCAAATTTTCAAAATCTTTCTTCGGTATATTAAGTAATTTCTAAACACGATTTAAACAAATTCAAATACTTTAATAGCCTAAACTTCAAGCTACATTAAAAATTAGGATGTTTTAATAATTCGATTATTTCTAACCTTTCAAATTTTGTTAAAACCTTTTTATTATGTTTCAATAATACAGTGAACTATTTGAACCACGGAATGAATAGTAATACATAATCAAGGGGTGGTGCATCCAGGTTTTTTCATGGCACCCTCTTCCCCGCGATCCGAAGCGTTGATCTTAACTTCACTAGGTTATCCCGCCGGAGGCGCGGCAGGAGCTGAACCCATAGTCAGCACCAGTGCGAAGCACCGGCCCGTTTCCTCTCACTGACTGGCTCATGCCGCCTGGGCCACCGAATGTCGAGCCCCCAGAATGCGGCTACGCCTAAAATCTCTGCATGCATGGTGTCAGAAATTTTGGATTTATGAGACAGTTATAGAGATGCCTTTGTCACGTTTGTTTTGCTGCAGTATATTATAGGGCGGTGGCCTTCCCCAGGTGCTGGTTTGCTGACAATCAATGGAAAATCCGAACGTCTGATGTGAATCGGATGTCTAGCCATTTTATTCCAGCGCTCGACATCCGTTGTGTTGCGCTTTTCCAGTTGGGTTTATGTCTATAATTTAATGCATCAGTTACCTTAAGATGTGTGCACGTACAACCGGATTCTTTCACAAAACCAATTCCGACTCGTGACAAAAATGTACAGCAACATCCGGCCCTTCATAAATAAAATAAATAGGTAAGCTGTACTAATGTGCTTGTATAAGTCGAAAGTGGCTGTTTCTCAGGGTTTGATAGACGGGACGGACAACTAAAAATATTTATTACATTCAGTTTATGGCTCGTTTATAAGTTTATTTGTGTGCGCCGTGGCCTAGCTATGTCTCAACAGCCTAGTTTTGCAGCTTGGGACAATCAATAGTCATTCATGGCTGAGTATATGTTTTGTCCGCATTTACTTAGCTAACAGCCAAAATTTAAATTTACTGCATTGGACATCTGCCAAAATTGAGTTCCGCTCCGAACAACTGCCAAAGTTTGAATTTCCCGTTCTGGATAACTGATAAAATTTGAATTTACAGCGTTGGACAGCTGCCAAGATTTGAATTTTCTGCGCTGTACAGCTGCCAAAATTTGTATTTACAGCAATGGACAGCTGCCTAAATTTGCCGCATAACGTCGTTTATACATTGAGATATGTACGATAGATATGCTATACTGTCTGTTTGGGCTAATAAGGACATATCGCGTAGTCAGCACTGACTGATAAAAAATACACACAGTCATGGTAGACTATCGCATATCTCCGTTGTAGTAGCTACGTTGTTACACGGACATGCTGACAGTTGCTGCCCGCTATTAGTGTAACAGCCCGAGTTTTTGTCAAATCCTAAATATTCAAAATCAGGCCATAAGAGCCTCAAAATTCAGTGGATAAATGGTGATCGGATACCGGTGGAGCGTGATGCAGGGATTTATTGATGTAATATTGATAATCGCGTTGAATAAAATAAAATATTGTATTGTGTGTTATAAATGTACAATCACGCTCCACCAGCCCGAGGTGTGCGGGGTGATTACGCACCAAAATTGAACCAAATTCCTACTGGGGGGTATCCGATCGATCCCGTGGTAATTACTGTTTTATAAATAACAAAACATTTGTGCAATTTATTTGTGTTGGAATGTGGGACGGATGCGTAGACGGATCGGCCGGGGACAAGGGGAAAGACTTCGCGATTCATCACAATCGGACTTAACAAGCTTGCAAATTAGGTGCTCCAGGGTCGGTTCCGGTGCGCATCCGTGAACAGTAGCACATCTACATATATATATGTTTGTTCGTTGATAAAATAATGTACATACTTTGTGCTTGTGTCCGGGTGTCAGGATGGGACGGAATGTCGGCCCAAGTCCCCTGCGACAAAAGCCAATTTGGGTTTGTTTTATGATGGTCTGGGACCCGCAAGTTTATCCTGACACGCCGGCGGGAGCTGATACGTATTTTGTACGGTACGGGATAAAGGGTATGCATAAAACAAGGGATAAACTTTACTTAATATGGAGAAAGTTTCATTTTTCAAGGGGTGTAAGGATTTTGGAATTTTGGGGGTTTTTATAGATTTCAAACCAAAAGTAGGACATTAAACCATTACTAGGGCTCTATAAGGATTCAAAATCACTCATTCGGGTCAACCTAACCCCAACCCGTAGGTACTTATGGACCCCCAATCCAGCGTTTAAACTCCCAAGATTTAAGGTCCAAAATCACCACATCTAAAACTAAAACTCCCCAATTTTTGGAGCCCTATACCTCAATCAGGCCCTATACTAACTATCCCACTGAAAACCGGGGCCGCCCATCCCAACGGACCGTCACGGGACCCCTATAACACAGTCGGGACCCGAAATTTCCCTATCGTGCACGCATTAAACTGCCTATGACGGGACTCCTAGGGGGAATACCTTAAATTTGGGATTCTCATAAGTAGGCGACCAGCCAGGGCATGGATACGATCCCGCCCCCGGCCGCCTACTCCACCCCGTTCCTGAAAAAAATAAACAAAAAGATACAAAATTCTTATTATTTGGAGCGCCTGAAGCGCTGATATAGCTTGTCGATTCGAGGGGCCTCGCGCCAGCCAGCGCGAGGTTTTGTTGTTTACGCGGCCGTCTGCATTTCTATGTATGTACATATTTGTCAAAGGCTCTCATCTTCATCGTTTGACCAAAGGGCTAGTGTTGTTGTTGCCGCCGTTTTATTTTTGTTGTGGGCTTTTGGTTCGTCTGTTAAAGTTGTTGTAAAGCGCTCTTGTGGAACATAGCTCATATGTGTATATGTATTAAGGTGACGGTTTAAAATTTAAAATTTTGAATTTCTTTCCAGTTTTAACGACTTTAGGGACACCGAGAAAATAAAAGAGAGACAAAAGGGGGGTAGCACTAGAGTATAAAAGAGCTGATCCGGATTCCCCGATCGAAGCCAGTCGAGAATTTTCTGTTTAGGTTTGGCGGTTGTCGCCAATTTTAAAATTTTATTCTTATCGAGTTTTAGTTTTTGTTTTTCTGCTTTCTTTTTGGTGTACTAGGGGTGGTTTCTCGCCGTGACCCAACGGTGGAGAGCCTCTCCTGGTTTCTTTTGCTTCTTTCGATCAGGCAAAGGGCCGCCCTTTGCGTACGTTGAAGTGTCGGAAGGATGCTCCGCGCGCCCGTAAAGGTCGGACCCCGCGGAAACTCACAAATTGCATCAAAATTATTCAAAATTTCACTCGCTCGCAACTCGACTGGTTCCCCGCTCCTCGGACGCCTTCTTTTCGTTTACAGGTCCGAGGAGTGATCAAAGCTTTATCCTAAGACGATAGAACAGGTTTTAAGAGATCTCGCAGGACGCAGAGCGAATAAGTTAGCGTTCTTCAAATTCTTAAGGAGTGCCGAGACAGTCGCGATCCTCGTCGCGGTTTTGACATTTCTCGGGCGACACCCCTCTGGTTTTCTGTAAATTTGGGATTGCGTGAATTTCCACAAAAAGGGAAAAAGCCCAGGCACCCCAAGTCGTGCAGCTACAGTGACCGGAAGCTCTGGTATCCTTGGCCCCGAGTGAAGGCCTCTGCCGCCCCTGGCGTGTCGTATCGATAGGTCAAGGGGTTCAAACCGCCTTCCATCTATCCCTTTCCGAAGAACATTGCAGGCGACGACCCGCGACTGTCTCGGTCGATCACCCTTTCTATGCCTGGGGTTAGACAGGATTCACACTAATTAGGATCAATCAAAAGGCAAGATTCTGTCACAGCGCCAATTCCGGCTTGTGACAAAAAGGCACAGCCACATCCGGCCCTTCGTAAATAAAATAAATAGCTAAGCTATGCTGGTATGTTTGTACGAGCGGGTAGTGTCTATATGTCTCAGGGTCTGATAGCCGGGACGGACTACTAAAAATATTTATTACATTCAGTTTAGCAGATTATGTTACAGGAAAAATATTTCGCTCTAGGCGCAAAAAAGGCAAGTTTAGTAGTAATTAAGGCAAGACTCATGAATACATGTAAAATAAATGGGTAAACATCGCTATTTCAAAATTTTTTGTTTAAGCCCCTTTTACAAGCCAACCTATGAAACATTCAATATAATGTGTGTACAGCGTGTCACACCATGGTCCCACAGTCAGCCGCTGCTATACCCAATAATCAGTTAGTGTAACAGCTGGCGCTCAATGGACAATGACAGAGTGTCACAGCGGACAATTGAATTTATTTCCTGTAGTCGAGAGCGACTACATAAAAATTGTCTAAGAGTATCACGCGGGACTCCGTTTTGCTCAAACTCAGTATTAAACGGGTTTTAATATAGCCACTCTCGACTACAGGGGATAAATTAAATTGTCCGCTGTGACACTCTGTCATTGTCCATTGAGTGTCAACTGTGACACTAACGGATTATTGGCTATAGTCGCGGCTGACTGTGGGACAATGGTGTGACACGCTGCACACACGTTATCTTGAATGTCTCACTAGTAGCTATGTAAAACACGCTCTTTTATGCATGAAAACTATGCTACTATAATGCATCATTTACCTTAAGATGTGTGCAGCAAGGCCGGATTTTGTCACAGTCTGCCGCGGCTCTAAAGCCATGCTGGGCTAGCCGCGATTAGCCTCTGTGACTTTTTTGGGCCGAGCCAGACCCTACAAATATATTTAGCTAATAGTAAAGTATGTCTAATAAATTGTCACAAGGGCCGGAATGGGCTCTAAAAGCCAGAAATATATGACGACAATGGAAAATCGCTAAACAATGGACATTGATGATAGTTATGATCATACATACGTAAAACATCCGTCCAGTTACAATAGCATAATTTTCATGCATAAAAGAGCGTGTTTTGAATAGCTACTAAGTTGGCTTGCAAAATGCGATTTAAAGAAAAATTTTGAAAATAATGGTATTTACGTACTTATTCTACCTGAATTTATGCGTCTTGCGTTAGTTACTACTAATCTTTCCTTTTTTAAACCTGTAACACAATCTCCTAAACTGAATGTAATAAATATTTTTCCAGTGGTCCGTCCCTGCTATCAAACCCTGAGACATAGCCACTACCGGCTAGTACAAACATACTAGCATAGCTTAGCTATTTATTTTAGCTCTGGAGGGCCGGATGTGGCTGTGCCTTTTTGTCACAAGCCGGAATTGGCGCTGTGACAGAATCCGGCCTTAGGTGCACACATAAGGTAAATGATACATAAC
>JASANE010009420.1:0-16668 GCA_030248225.1 Trileptium ribeirensis | reverse complement strand
TATGTGCATCTACTTTTTAGACTTCATCATGCTAACAAGAGCAGGTTACTAGTCAGGAGGCCTTTTCATACATACCAGAACCTGGTAGCCGAGACACGCAGGTAGAATATGGACAACATACAGTGCCGGTGACCACAATGGAAAGAATAGTGGCTACCAGCGAGGAAGTCCCGTTTCGCGTACCAACAGTAGGTGTGGGAATACTCGAGGGACAACATTTCTACCCAGCAGATATCACGCTATCCACCACGCCACGCGGAGCTTCAGGCGGAATCATTGTACCAGGACCATACACCTCAGGTGATTTACGCTACGCAATCATGCTCGCCGCGCAGGATCACCCATTTTTTCAAACACGACCAGCCGAACATATCATGGCATCGCGACTACGAGTACCGATGGAAATGTCAACTCAGACCGTAGGAGACTATACCACGATGCGTCCTTATAGCGCTCCACCAGCAGCCGCTGACAGGCCTAGGTCTCCGCATCAGTAGGACTTTCGCGAGGCACCCATGACTCAACCACCTCTAGGGTCACCAATGTCTAGTTACTTGTCGGAGACCTCCGGAGAGGGCACGGCAGTAGACGCAAGAGCAGCCGAAGCAGATGGCGAATTGACTAGCCAAACGTCGCAGGAACCTTCTTCGGCCAAGCGACATGGCCAGACAGGACTAGGAACACCGAGCAGTGATTCTAGGACGCCTACCACCCAACCGAGAGCCTCTGACTCATTTAGCGAATTCACACTTGCTAGTTCAAGCAGCGAAACACCCGCGCCTCGAAGAGGAACTGGGCGGGCAGTAACACTAGGTACCACTCCTCGCACTCGAGCACCGCCGAGCGAACAAAGGAGCCCTCGAGCACCGCCAGAAGAGCGAGGGAAAGGCCTTGTCGGACGGGCCACCCAACGCAAACAAATTGTATCGGCTCGAGGTGGTTCCACTATTCAGTTTACAAGCACCGAACAACCAGGACCATCCACAATGACTATTACCGAATTGATACGCACCACAGCCATTACCACATCCTCAGGAATAATACGACTCAGTACCACCCGTGCAACGACCCCAACCAGACAGCTTTTGGATCGACAGGCTAGAGACCGGGTCTTTAGGCCATACGGCGTGGCATCGGACGAGGAGGTAGAGGAAGCCTTATGCAGGCCTAGACGAGTGACGTTCCAGGAACCAGGGACGACCATTGCCGATACTGCTGGAACATCAACCAGACTAGCTTTTGTCACACGCGCAGAATCCACCAGTGTCACTACCTCAATGACCAGCGCGCCAATATCAGCCCCAAGATCACTTTTGATGGGCGAACGCTCTCCAGGCGGAACTTGCATGAGTGGGTGAGCCGTTTAGTCAGGGACGCCGAACTAAGGCGCTTAACGCATTAAGGGCTATGCTAAACGCATGAAAGTAAAGCGAGGACCACACTGTAAGAGGATAGGTTATTGCGAGGGCAAACCCGAAATTACGGAGGAGCCCCGACTAAATCTGGTAGCAGCGAGCGGCAGCGAAAGCGCGCGGAACTGAGCGAAGCCAAATTCGTAGTGAACATCATGCGAAACTAGTTGAATCGGAAGCACTGCTAGTATGAAACAACCCAAACCAAACTAATCTAATACCGAAACGCAGGATATATAAAATCAAATTTCTCTTTCTACCAAAGCCACAGATCTAAGGAAACTTTGGAAAACACTTACGATTTTGCTGGGAACTCCTTGGTCAGGTCAGGTCGTGGGCTCTTCGGCATGCAGCCGTGCGGAAGAGTCCCGCCTGGGGCTTTCCGATGCTTTTTCGAGTTTTCTGTGCTCAAGCTTAGGACTAGGGCTAGCCCTTGCGGGTGCTGTGACGTCCATCGGATGTCTCGCGCTCCCGTAAGTGCTGCGCCCGCGTTGGGGAAAGAGGGGGCTGAGTTTTAGACAGAAGCGAGTAAAAATGGGGTCAAAATTGGGGAGAAAAGAAAAAGGGAGAGGGGTACAGGTGTTCTCGACTGGTTCCCCGTCCGCCGGGTGGTGTTTTGCAGCGCTCGGTGGACGTATTTAGGACCGTTTTAAAGTTTTTCTTAAGAAATCAGCTGTTTGCAAGTATTCGTTTAGCCGGAGGGAGAGTTTTCATTTTTACAAAATTTCGTAGGATCAACGAGTGCACCGCATTCGGGACTAACCTGGTTGGACCCTTCACACAGCGGACGCGTGGAAGGGGCCCGCCCAGGGATCACACATAGGAAGCTTCCGAAAGTTTTCTCGCGTAGGCCTAAGCACTAAAGGGCAGCCCTTGCGGGGGCTGTGGCGTCCAACGGATGCCCCGCGCTCCCACAAGTGCTGGGCCGCGCCTTATTAGTTAAGTCGAGCAGATTCGAGTAAAAGAAACTTCATAGGAAAATTTCAGAGATGCGTCTGACAAAAAAATTGTGGGAGGGGAGTCAGAAATACAGCTAGGCACGTGTTTTCCAACGAGGAACACAATAAAGCTTAAGGTTTAGATAGTAAAATTTTGGGTAGAGGGTTCCGCGTTTCTAAAAGAGCCCTAGCGGGCTCATCGGACATCATTTCGTCATCCAAATGTAGGCCGACACTTACTAAAAGACAGTAACTCTTAAATCAGCTTAGGGACGGTGCGAAGAATTTTTCTTCAATCATAACCTAGGTAGCGTTGGGAAGTGCATTGTAAAAACATTGTAATATCGATGCTTTCAAAAATTTCATTGTATGCTGAAATACTATGTTGTCAAAGAGGGAGCGCCCCAAAATAAATATCTGACGTGTGCATTTTTCATAGGCGGAATCGATAAGGAACCCCATTTTAGGAAACTCTAACTATTTCCTTTTTATTTTTGGAATAACTAGAAACCCTTCCTACGATAAGCAAAGAGCAACTCAAATTTCCGTTCCCAGTCTTTGCTTGCATAGTGCTCGCACCCCCGCCCGCCCTGTTAGCAGTTCGCACCCTTGTTTATTCCCCGCCTTTAAATCGTTAGTCGGTGTGGAGGAATGGCCCATCCTGTAAATTGGGACAGGGTACCTCATGCCCGCGAACCAGGAGATTTTCCCAAGACCCAAGATTCTCTAACCAAATAGTGGAATTTGGGGGAATAACGGGTCAGCCTTATTACCTGTGAGCAGGCTTAGGGGATGACCCTCCCTCAGGGGGACCTCCATGCCACTAGACTCGTGGGCCACTATAGGGGCCAGGCCGAACACCCTGGTAAACCCGCCGGCGGCCTACTAAGCTAAGCGGTTCCCATCGGTCTGACCAGAGTCCACCGGGGAATCGTGTAAGCCGGGGTTGTCCGGGCACCGCAGTGAAAATTATAAGTGGTGCAGCTGGGATCCCTTAGGGCCAGAACTGGTCCTAGCTAGTACATTTGACTACTCATGAAGGAACATCCTACATCATTCGCTTGATAGGTGCTGCTTTACGGTTTGAAAGTGCGCCCAGAGTTTCCGTCGGAATGAAGAGCGCAAAATAACACAAGAATTTCGCAAGATTCTCTGCTGTAAGTGACCTGCATGACATGAATATTTCTTTGACTTTAACCAAAGGTCCATCAGTGGTACGAGATTGCCTGTTGGTCGTTTGTTAGAGACAATAAAATAAGGCAGGTTGTACAGTGCAGGAGTCTGTATTATATAGATAGTAATAATTTGATAGCTTTGCCGCGGATATATGAATACAATGTTTCCCCTCATACATCTGTTTTTCCAAATGCATCGCCAATCGTCATTTCTCCGCAACACATCCTCATGGTTCCTCGAGCGGAGTATATCAGAACAGCACAAACATCTATCTAACACTATTACACCTTACCACCCTATACAGCGATATCAGTGCGGAAACACAGCTTTGACACTGATGACGGTTGAATAGCGCAGTAGTTATAGGAGAAGCAGGTACATCCTAATGTCGTGGCTGCCAGTCACACATGTGTCGATATTGTCTGACATTCAAACTGTACATTCTCTTCAAAACTAGCCTTACATATAGTTTAAAATTTCATATAAAGACCTTAGCAAAGCTTAGGCTTAGTCTTAGTTTCGAAACATCGAAGTTGGCATATGCCGTATGTCACTTAAGCTTAGCAAGCAATTCGTCTAGGCACTGCGCAGTCCATCTGTATGGTTCAGCTCTCCGCGATCTGCAACACTTCTGATGCATAAACGGATCGGAACGTCCCTTATAGCAAACAAAATCAAATATTATCAACCTAGACAACCGATGCCAGTGCAACAAATATGACAGCTGTGTTTAAATTGTGTGTTGACCGCTTTGATCGACGCGGCTCATCTCTGTTCATCTAAACATTGCAGGTGATTTGTGTTCTTATGTGATTAAAGAGATTAGTTTCTGCGAACTCTGGATAATTTCACTGCTTTCAGCGCTAAAACGTGATGCCCCGTTACAAGCTTAAAATTCTGACGACTCTATTGTGCCTCGTCTCAGTTATTGAATTTAACTTAGGATTTATACATTGAGATTTCAAAGCCGTTTTTGATATAATTCTACTAAAAATACGAAATACCAAGAGTGCATTAGGGAAGAGTATGACACTTCCCCGAACTCAGATGTAAACCCGTGTTTGATGACGCGGGCGTTTTCGGCCTGAACCCCAGTTTTTGGGTGTTCGAGATGGACTGACCTTCCGCCCAGATTCTGGGGGAAGCTCCCCCACCCCCCCAGTATTTTGGTGGGGAGGGGTAGGTCACACTCCCAAAACCCGAAAACGTTCGCGTCATCAAACACGGTTTTACATGTTAGTGCAGGGAAGTGTTATACTCTTCGATAATGCACTCTTGGAAGTACCAATTAGGCGTGAATTGACACATTTGTCACAGCGTACATTGCGTGGCGAGCTGATTGTCGAGATTGTCGCTCGGCGTAAATTTGCACGAGCGTTGTTATTTGTTCGATTTTCTAGTTTTCTTAATGAGACTAACAACGGCGACTGTATAGTGTAAATGGCTAAATTTTAAAGACTTGTGCCAGAACAACAAAGATTCGATCCGTGATTGGAGCAAAAGTTTGGCCAAGTGATTTGGTTTTAGAAGTAAAACTTTATTGAATAAACATCGTTTACGCAATTATTAAATTTTGTTACATAAGGCTTAAAAACACTATTGACTTTTACACTTTCCATCTCTCAACTTAACCTATGAAATATTGCTTGGTGCATAAATATCGCCATTTTCGACCACTAACTATATACTCATTCAATTTTATTGCTATACGTAGAAAATTTACAAAAAAGGGATTCGATTCAAATTTGATTTTGACTTTCGCATACATGAGTTTTATCATACATGCCGCAGCAAAGGTTCAGGGGCTACCCACTTGAGGCCCTTGATACTCGAGTGTACGACCCTACCCCTGCTTGGTGCACCGAACCCGCCCCGTTGCGCCGCTTCCCAATGGTGCGCGGCACCCCCCTCACTCACCGAGAGGGTGTACCCTCTATCCCCCTGACTACTTCCCCCTTCGAGGGCCATTACTCCTGAGGCGCCCTACTCCGAAGAGCCCTTCGCCATAGGGCCTCAACCACTGAGACGACGTCCCCTCGCCGACGCCGGTTACCTCCTTGAGACCTCGCAGCGTCCTCATGTAAGGTTTATTTGTCTTCTATGGAAAATTATTTTTTATTTTTTAGTATATTAATATGATAATGCTAAATTCAGTGTATAACGTGAAGGACATGTTATGTATATTTCGTTACATCCATGGTATTACTCCTATTTACCTATGTGCGAGTTTTCATACCTTTGAGTGAAATAAACATTTCTTTACCACAGCAGAAAAATGCTACCTCAAAAAGCCAGATCCCATTGGGATTTTGTCGAATACAATGTGTTTTTTCAAAAAAGCACTAAATGATAAATAACACGAAAGCGGAAATTGAAACCCTTTATTAAATAAAAATATCATCTGGAAAAATGTAAATAAATGGTATTGCTCAGTTATTATATAAACCATCAGGCAATTTACAGCCCTCAGGTAACACATTGCAGAACAACATTTTAAGGCTGCGTTTTCGCGACGAGTTTCTTATTAGAAACCTTGTTTATCAGCAGTATTTAACCCCCTGCTGCTCCTAACTATCGAAGATCCCCTTTTTGTCAACTACAGCTGCTTGAATTACTTAACAATTTTAAACGGTTTAAGCGCAGTCAATACCCAGAAGACTCATCCAAACTAGCGCTTTGTAATTTAAAAGATGGCAATTGCGGACTAAGTCAAGCTGCCGGGTGTAACATATTTTTAAGAAGAAACAGCTTGGTCGCAGGGGGTTCGATGGGAGGCAGCTCCCTGTTTTAGTCAGAAGGTTAGTATTTGGTTCATATAAGAACTTTACTTTAAGCATAGGATTTAAGCCTAGTATATCAATATGAAACAAACTTGTATATACGCTCTTTAGCTTGGCTTTGATCGTTTGCATATTTGAAAGAGCAGAGTTTTCACTGAGCGCGCTAGGGAGAAAATTCATGAAAATTACTTTTCCTGTCTGTTTCTGTCACGCACACCTAATCTTCGGGTTAATAGATTTCGATAATTTTTATGCTCGATAGCAAAAGTGATAAAAATGCGCCTTAACGTGAATGCGGACAGCTATGAATCCATTTTCAGGTTTCATGGCAAACGGCTAAAACAGGTTTTTAAGGGGTCTTTGCCAAATCTGGCCATACGGGTACTAGTTCCCCCAGCCAATATCTCGCGACCGTGGCTTCGCATCAGAATTAGCTCATCAATCTCTGCAACTTTGCTTTCCCACACTTATTTGAGCGACAATTTCCTGGGATGCATTGCATCTGAATGTTGTTCGTCGACCCTTTTCCAGAAATATGGATGTTTCAAACTTCACCATGTTATTGCGTATTTTTACGTTATTGACTGTCTGACAAGTTATCAAGCACGATGAATACGATGGTTTTACTATCTAGAGTCCAACTTGACTATGTTATACCTTTTTATGCGGTTTAAAGGATTTTACGTTCGACGACCTGGATTTACAATATGTAGTGCTTTATTTATTGGTTATGTAATGCGTGCGGGCCATTAAGAATGCTCTATATATTGGTTTTTCTGAACGTTGAATACAATGATTTAGTTATATAGAATACAACACGTATATTTCATACCTTTTAATAGGTTTTCAATGGCTTCAGGGTCAATGAAACCGATTTCCAGAATACAGTCTGCCTTCAGTAGTTTTGTAATATTGTAATGACAATAAAGAATAATGATAATTATTATTGATGATAAAATGTGCAAATCACATTTAGGACTAATTTAGATATCGCTGCCGAAGACAATATTTAAACAGGCAATTGCCGAGCTGGAATTCAGTTCGTTCGGTTTCATATACAGTTCGCCATGTTCTCATCCGGCGTTGTTCCATCTATTAAGCACGCCGCACTGCTATTCAATAAGTGTTGTCGCTTCTCTATTGTGCCTTATTATTTGTTAAATAATTGTTTTGTTGGTTTCTCCTGTGGTTTAATTCACACGCGACCGCAGAGACCCCACAAATATATTGCGTACAATCAATAATGTTCTATGTATATGTTTTCCGGTACACTGGCTACGACGGTTTGGATGTCTAGAAACTAGGATGAATATTTCATGCCTTGTCAGATGTTTTCAACAGATTTAGAGTCGACATGGCTTTAGGGTTTTCAATGGGTACAGGGTTAGAGAGATTTTAGTGCAGTTTATACATGGGCCACAAAGCCTGTTACAAGTGATTACACAAAATGATCACTTGATGAAACCTCGAGCACTCAATTCAATATTTGCTAGACACTAGTTGGTATCCACGGTATGAGCAGATTGAGTATTTCCGTGGACATAGACACTTAGGGTATTATATTTCAGCAAGGACTCTCAACTACCGCACAATTTATATTAAAAGCAAATTGTTGTAAAATTATTAACAGAATAGGCAGTTGCGGAATATGTATATGTTTTTACATATCCCCGAAAGCTTATTAGGGCTTCCTGAAATCAGTATAATACTTTGATTATCACCATATAGATGTGTCGAGCCATTTCAGTCTTACCCTTCCCTGGTCCAAAATTTTAGAAATTCACCCCGATTAATTATAGAGTTAAGGCATGATGGATAACAATTCGTTTAGACTCCTTTCAAGTTTTAGGAGGGGGCTCGATGTACACCCTTACAAAAGTGAGGAGGAGCTCGAGGTAAAATTTTATTATTTAAAACGACAGCCACCAAATCTTGTGTAAACCCCTCCAAAACCGGTATGTGTAAAGACTGAAATGGATCGCGTCATGCTCGACACAATTATACGTTGATGGCGTGAAGAGTCGCGGGAACCAATGTTAAAGCTTGATACCCCTCCACCGTGACTTCCTACTAAAGAGCAAAACTATCTGACTCTAACTTCCACTCAATATTGTCGTCGACTAACGTTAGTTGTGTCCATGCTGGATACACTGCTGACGTATTTTTAACTAATTTATTATTACTATTATTACCTTGTTTTGATTTCACTAAAACATTTTATAAATCTTTAAATTAAATTTTAACAAATTTGTAGTCGAGGAAAACATAAAACAGGGTTTTCTAATCCTAGTCTCATTTGCTAGTGTGTAGTGTATCTAGCAGTTCGGAAAAAATTACTAAAAAACGGTAAAATTTCAAACTCTCAGAAAACCATACGACACAGGGACGACAGTTTATATCAATTGTGATTAAAGAACAGATACAAAATTCCAATTATTCATTACTTTTGTTCACGGAGCACTTAAGAGAGTGACATGTTATTGCACATTGTTTTACCACTCATTTCCGGGGTGGGGATCAAAACTCCAATTTGGGGGGGGGAGGTAGGACCACCGATTTGATGGATCGGAGCTCGAAACCACAGTTTCATGAGGAGTTGGCCAGCTTCCCCACAGATGAGTAGTGTTCAACCGACGATTTCTCAAAATTATAAACTGTGATTATATATATATATAACAGTAAATACGTCAGGCTGACTACTCAGCAAACCTGATCATACCGTGTCCAGTTGCATTCGTAACAAACGCAAGAGTATATTATATACCTAGTTCTGAATGTTAGCACAAAGCTAATTTTAAAGCAAAAAGAATTCTTATATTCATTTCGTTCTACACTATCATTCTCACGTTACTGGTTTTTTTTCATTCCTCGAGTTGTTTCAGTGTTTTTTCAACAAATCGTACATTCTTGTTTTTACTTGTTCAATTTTGCACGATTCGTGGCTTTAAATCACTTGCATATGCCTTGTGCAGTACAACTCGTAATTTTTCGTGGTGGCAACAAACAACAATATTATTAGCAATAATGACAAATGAGAGCAGTCCGAAATCGTCCGAAAATGTATCCAAACAGGTTCAGCTGTCGAATAAGCCACTGGATTTGCTTAATTTGATGAAGCGATTGCTTGATCGACGTGGCCGGCGACCGGGGAAACCGGTTTATATGACCGAAAATGAACTAACACAGCTTTGCCAAAGAGCCTTGGAAATATTCAGGTTTGACAATTCATAGTTCGCAGACGGTTACTATATCTAACTATTCAAGGCCGTTGCCAGAAAATTACATCTGGAGGGCAACAGCTTTTGTGGGGTCGACTTAGTCAATCGTTTTGACGGCTTTTAGTTGGAAACGTTCTTTCTGTAGTTTTAGGGAAGCGACACAAATCCAAACCGGGAGGCGCTCCTCCACATTTATGCCCTGTGGCGATACCTGTGAATCTATTTACTGATTTATGTTCCGGATTGGTATACTGGAAGCTGCCGCAGGATTTATCTTTTTCTGTGGTTTTCGTCTCGATAATTGATCTTACTATATAAAACCAGCTTGGTAGTGCTTCAAAAGGATCATTTATTGCGCTGCCGACTTTGTAATAGTTGTCAGAACGACCAACCTTTCATCAGAACAAATGTCCAACATCTCACGACATTTATTGTTTAAGAAACGTAAACAAATGAAGTATAAAATACAGTTGTCGATTTTTTCAAATATTTCAGTGTCTGCCTAAAATGTGCCAAGTTCGAAACAAGCATTTGTAATTTTTGGTACTAAGGATAGATCACACTGTTTCTTGGTTACTGCTCAAATGCATAGTGTTATCACAACGACTACACTCATGAACGATCAGATGGTGGAATACGTCTATTTTTTCATCATGTATTGTGTTAAACACAAGTACCTAATGCTAAAATGATTTATCTGTATGTCTTATTTTCCATGGGTAAGAATTAGCTAACTCCGAGAGTTCGGTCAGACCAAAAATATGTCGGATTTTGTTTTTACGTCCATAACAGCAAAAACTGACGTGATGTGGCATAACTTTTTAAGGTACATGAGACCTGAGGTATAATTGCAAAAGTTAGCCCAATATCTAGGTGATAAAAACCGATAGGACTTGAAAGACTGAATAAGCAGTCTTGTGTCAATCCGTTAGGTATTCTTGCTCTTAATATAGCTTGAGCATATTAGGCTTTACTTGGCTTAAGTTTTGACAGTCGTAGTACCTATTATGTCATCGATTTGTTAATAAGTACCTCCAAGCTACGGAGTGGATTGCCAAAATTAATATTTTGGATCAGGATTCGTGCATACTGCGTTGTTATAATTTGCGGCTTTGGAATTGTTGGTTCTACATTGATCTAATTTCACTATGCTGTTTTTGGCACTTTGGATTTGACCCACTCGGATACTGTTGTGTTCAGTTCGGCATTCAGATATGGCTTCAAAATAAGAGGTGAAAAAAATTATCCGGTATAAAAAACACCAAATCTAGATGTTAGCGTTCGTATTTTTGCAAAGTATACTCCGATTTGTTTTGAGGTGCAACAGTGAATAATTATAGACGTAAAGTAATTGAGTTTATTTGTTACTGTGAGTTTATCGGCCTTCTCCGCGGCACGTTCCTTACCAAAACGCAACCGACATCTCCAATGGTGGCCAGAGGGAAAGGGGTGGAAGCAAAGAGCGAGTTCGAGAATAGTCCAAAAAAGAAGTGAAATCAAGAATAAGGGATAGGAGCCACCAAAGGGATGGACCGGTCTACCAGCGATCGGAGATACCCTTTATCACTGAATAAGAGTTGCGCGAGTTCTAAGTCGTAGACATGTCATTGTCCCGGGCGGGGATATCGAGTTTAGGTCAATGTCTGGTACTTGATTGTGAACCAAATTAAGTAGGCCGTGTGAACATATATAAAAGAAAGTAAACGACAGTTTAACCAATCCTAGTGGAGTACCAATTGTGTCTTGCAACCTAAGCAGACTTAGACCATTGATTGTGCTAAAAAGTGAATTGCCCTGGGATAAAAATTGGTAGTTTAGTTATGGATTGGACTTGTGCACTCGGCACCCGGTTAACCATAACATCTTCAGGATAGGCTAGAAAAGTTTAAATGCTGCTAATGAATTTTGAAATTAACATGGGAATTTTGACTAACGTTGGCGAATATGAGAACTTGGCCCATCAATGTTTGTACCCTGTCAAGTTCAGATAACAGGCCATGGTGCATTGGTAAAACTTTGAAAAGAATAAGTCATGACATTAAGTCAGAATTTTATACAGTTTAAGTTGCGAAAACGAATGAATTTAAAACGTAGTTAAAAAAGGTTATGAAAAAGTTTTAAAGTTGGAAGAAAAAGAAAAAAAAACAAAATTACAATATTGCGAATTAAAGCGATAATTTACTTAGAGGTTTCTTAGATGGTTTTGTATGGTGGTACCACCTCGTGTAGGCTGGTACACCCATATGCTTAGAGTTCACCAAAACGTGCCCAAGAACACAGGTTCTGGATGTATTATGCAAAAGTTTTAGGCAAAATGTCGCTACATCGAAGAGTTCGCGTAACAGTCCTGTAGCGTGTGGTGAATTGAATTTGAATAAATTTTGATATAACTTTCGGGGAGAATGTATTTGGAAAATTTGAATTGAGAAATTTCGTCATAGGCGGTCAAACAAGAGTTAGTTTGAACTATACTAGTTCTGACGGCATCCAGGCTCTGTCTCAGCTCGACAAGCGGCCAGAGTTGAGACACAGACTGAAGCTATGAGGGATCTCCCATAAGATTGTTAGCTTGTTTCATCAATACGTGAAAATTCCTTTACCCTGAACAGCCAACTTATGCGCGTAAAACGAAGACCTTGGCTTTACCTTTAGAGATCGTAATACTGGTGTAGCAGGATTGCATCAGAACGTTAAAGCTATAGATATGTACAAGACGTCTGAAAGTAAATAAAGGTAAATACACCCGAGTAGTTAGACGCGATCCGTTAAAACAAGAGCCTTTATTAACCATTCGTCCAAGATTACACATCCAATGCTAATTAAGCAGGTACTAGAAAAGTACCGTGGCCCCGCCACATTGAGTATTTGATAAAAGCTAACGCACATACTAATGGCCAGCGCCATGGATTCGCCTGTACGCAACCTTCCAATAAACTACCAATAAATTTAAAGAAAACAAAACCATCAGCTCCTGCTGGACAGGTGACACGCAAAACCGTGTAGTGAAAATTTTATTACCCGACGTTAGCTGGAAAGTTTAGAATATATAGTAACACTGTTAGAAAGCATCACAAAATTGCAGAGCAAAACTTAACAAAATCCCGGCGTTATGCACCAGGTATAACAACAATAACAAGCTTCCCAAATGTTGGAAGACATCGGGAGAACCGATGAATTCACACTGTGTAGTTAACTTTCCCTATAAAGATTTTTATAGATGTTTATAATTCTTGGGACAATAGCGTGCGATCGTGCATTACAGGATACATGTACCTTAAATCGTAACTACCTGATAGCTTCGTATGGTTCGTGACCCTGAAAAACCAAGGAATTTGAGGTGTTAGTGTTAGTGTGGCGGCGTGGCCGAGTGGTTAGAGCGCCTGCTTCATAATCGTGAAGTCGGGATTTCGAATCCAGTGGTCGCGCTAATCTCCTTGGTCAAGGGACTCAGCCACAATTGCTTCGCAGTACCTATGCGTTAAACAGGTACTAGACTTTGGTCTAGGCGGATAAGATGATGGGTGGTGTAATGGGCAATTATCACGGCCAGCCTCCACACAATGCTTCGGCATAACAACCCGGATTGTCACCTAGTGCCAATTGCATCTTTATCCTTTTTATCCTTAGTGTTAGTGTGAAGGGACAAGTGACACAGGATTTTCCCTAAATAGAACGTGGGTGTTGGCCCATAACTACCAAGCCCCCTAAGCGTAAAATTTCCCCGGCCTGTGCATTGGACAACCCCTAGGCGAGGCTTGCGCTAAGACATAGTTCCGACAACTATGTCCCACCCTAGAGAATGTTTACAATGTCACATTCTTCGACGATAGAGCAGCCCATGTTGTGGCAGCCTGGGGTCCAACGGGTGGTAAAAAGGTGCCGGAAAGGTAGAAAGACCAATCCCACCCAGAGGTTCCCGTTTAAGGAATGGGCTGCCCTTTTTCTGGTCTGCCATATAACCCGGCTAGGGCTTACTCGGCCTAGCACACCCGCCTCCTCGGCAGGGTCCAGAAGTGCAGGTAACCTCCTGCAAAGTCACTATAAGTGAGCCTAAATATACTTATGTGCGTGTGGGTATGAATGTGTAAAGGCATGAGGGCATCGTGCAGGCCTATATGGGACGGTACTAGACTAGTGAAGCTGCCCTAGAGCTAGAAAAACCTTGCTAGCGAGGTTCGCACACATGTCGTTAAAGAAGTGACCTAATCACTGGCCATCCCTAGCAAGATACTACAGAAATTATTGTAAGATACTCTTAATCAAATTACTAATTGAACCGAGAAAAAGTGAAAATCGTGGCAGAGAAGAAAAAAAACCACAACTCGCCATAGAGGTGACGACAACCAGTATAGTATTACAGGAACCAAAGAAATCGATAAACACAAGAAATATATATGAAAAGAAAGAAAACCGGAGTTCGTAGTAAAATTACAACGCACTGTAATAATATATCTCGTCGTCCGTTACACATAACACACATGAACACGTCGTCTAACCAACAACTAACTAAGTAGCTACTTTTACACGATAGAGATAAATTAGCTAAGTAAATTTATTTAGTATTAAATTTTAAAATTATTTGTTGATTATTATTGTAGACGTTTTGGAAAATTTGATGAGTTTTGGGGTTAGAAATAGGGGTTATATAGAGGTATCCCGTAGGGGTTGAGTATATTTCTGGAGGGGAGCGAATGAGTAGAGCCCCGTTGGATAGTTTTAAAGGTTTAAAAAGTAGTGCAAAGTTAGAAAAGTGGAACATTATTATAGTTGTTTTTGGGAGAATATGGTGGAAATTGAAGGAACCCAAGGTTAATAAAAATAGAAAAATAATGGGTTTAAGGGGGATTTCACAGAAGGAGAATATGAAATATAGTCCGATAGTAGGGAAAAGTTGTACCTAAGTTGGGAAAATCTTAGTGCCTTGGTATATTTGATAATAAAGTGAAAATATTGACTTTTAGGTAAAATGGAATGTTAAATTAGGGCATAGGGGTGATGTGCCCTGATATAGGAGTAAATAATGAGTTCACCCGAGTGGGGGTAAGTGTGAACGTAGCCGTTGCAAAACATAGCCCACCCCACCGGAAGGAAATAATGATAAAGCTAAGAGAAATGTGTTATTTAAGTGAAACTAGGGGAATTTGTAAATTCGTAAATTTTAAGTCATATTTTAGAGATAATATATCGATAGGGAGTAGGAAATGAAGAATAAAATATGCAATTGGGATAATTTTCCCCCCTCGGAGATAAATATAAGAGTCACCCCTGTGGGAGAATAGATATCCCCCAGGGAAGGATAATGAAATTGGTATGATTTTGGTAATTAGGTTAAAACCTATGAAATATTGTCTAGAAAGAGGGGTAAATACAAGGTTAGACCTGCCCAAAAGTTGACATCCCCCGGACCCGATTCCTCAACGTCCAGGTTGAGTATGTGATCTTAGGAGCAGGTCAAACTTGTATTTAAAGTTTTCATTTTTATACGAAGGAAAATTATTTTATAAAGAACCCATATATTAGGATCAAATGTTAACCATATGTTATACACATTTAGCTAATCATATAACACCATTAGCTCTATAAAACATTAGCAAAAGGATTATAATGTAATACAACATATCATCAATACGAACATAAGTAAAGCGTTATGGCAGTAAAACATTAATACTGAGTAAACATATTATACACCGTAAACAGTTAACTAGCAAAGATATTTGGATATAACGCTACATCGAATATTAAATTATACAACATAGCCACACACATCAATCATAAACAAATTATACAAAATTAAACGAAAAAATAGAAATTCTTGTCTATATTAGTTCTGAAACCCTTTTGGTTGAAATATAGAAAATACTCATATAGCCATAAAATTTTAGTAAAGAGTGTTAACTGCTAAAATAGAGAAATTGGTTCTACAAACCCCAAATTCAATTTATGAAGTACATTTAGATAAAAAGTGATATTGTGATTTTTGCTCTGTTACGCCGAAAATTGTATCAATTGACACTTACATAAGATTACATTCTAACATATTATAATACATAATGTAATAATACAGTAAAACAAACACAAAATATGACATATCCCTGTTACCAAGCTCGACACAATAGTAGAGAGGTAGGTAGTTATTAAAATTTGCTATGAATATATCTTAAGTTTGTATAAGTCTTGTAACTCTGGAAAAAATTATGATGTGGAAATTAATAGATTTAGAAAAATTTCAATATAAATTTCCTTAAGAAATGAATTCAAAACTATATTGGGTCAAAATTTTGTATTATCTCAAATAAAAATTCGGTTTTTGCTCCCAAAGCGGAACCGTATGTTTAGCTTTAGGTTGTTCTGAAATAAAGAGAAGATTTAGTGATTTTTTTATAAAGTGAAATTTGTTACAAATTCTGTTTTGAAAATTTAGTTTCAGTCCTTTATATTGGCCTGATGCCTTTGGTTACATGACTTTACAACAAGCATATTCGCTGCACCATATAATCACCAGGTAATATATATCCAATACAAATGCATAAAAGAAATATAGGCAAGATTAACAATGACGATAAAAACATAATTTTGGTCCATCACAAGTAATGTTCATATTCTTCATTCTGCTTTTGGCACACCGTGAAGAAATAAAATGTCAATGGCACATTGTTTATTATCCATATGAAGTAAATTGTCGATAATTGTTATTATGGCGAAAGTCAAACCCGAATCATAATGATTAATAATTACAAATTATTATTGCTACTAGCATTTTGTTATTTATTGATGATTGTAAACGCCCCATTCAGCATCAGGCATCTCTAGCAGCGGTTGACCAAGAGAGGCGAATATGGTGAAATCGTTCTGATTGATACGTTGAATCCGTTCGAGTAGATAACTAATTGGCCGTAGATAATGTTCAGGTGCTAAGTAAGGTGGGGCACCGAATCTCGACAAGTAAGATCGATATCCCGCATACAGGCGACGCATACGATTGTCCGCGCCATCGACTTGTGCGGCAAAGAAACGATGAAATTGGCGCTGATGCTGCTCCCAGAATGGCTCGAGTCGCGCACGTCGACGATAGGCGATATTCAACCACTGGTTCCGCTCCGGATGATTATGCATCACAGGTTTCTGTAAAAGACGAATCTGGATG
>JASANE010009419.1:0-20258 GCA_030248225.1 Trileptium ribeirensis | reverse complement strand
ATCGTCGTCATCGTTTCCCAAAATAAAGTCTATGCCATCTGCATGTTCATCCCAACATTCGTCATCATCATCGCAATCTTCATCTGCTTCATCCATTATGAATGGGTTTTTACAACCAAGACTTTGACCGCCTCTACATTGCCGGTTTTTTATTACCTTCTTCCATTTGCTTTTGATACTGAACGTCATATAGTCCTCCATTCCCTTTGCAATACATTCTATTTCAAGACCCAACTGCTTGCATATCGCTCCGATTTCTTGCATAATGAGATGACCGTCGTAACGCCGTAGATTGTGCAATAGCACTGTAACATCACGACTTAATCGATAGCCTATGTTGCACTTAAGATGTGCCGCACACGGTAACGTCCACATAGATGACAATGATCTTTTGCCTTGTCACCCTGCTTTAGCCATCCACCACATAAGTAACACATTGTTGCATTTCGGTGATTTATGCAATCTTCATCCGTCATTATGATAGACTTCTGGTGATCCATATACTTTTGTTGATATACCGTCGCCAATTTGATTATTTGCTGGAGGAAATTCTTGACTACGTCCTGGCCTCGATATATAATGGGTTCCCCAATCTCCAACATACCGTTGCAACAACCAAACACCTCTAATAGTCCAAATCTACATGGGGTATGACATTCATAAGCGTTCTTGTATGATTTTGAGGGTGTGGGTTCGGTAGTGTCAATCTTTTGGAGAATACACTCGAAATCAGCACAAATAATGTAGGGTGCTCGCTGCATACGATGTAGATTGCTGAACTCGAGCTTTGAGTTGCTTGGGGGTACTTTTACTCGAGTTGGTTGATTGTTTCGACATCGCTGCATGTGCTCTTAACGTTGTTGTTTAGTATAACATGGAAGTAAACACCTGCTACAATAAAATTTCTTGTGTTCATAGTTCCTCTGATCAAATAAGAGAGCGTCCAAGCTGCGCACTAAGCAATAATGATTGTTGTATAGTAGAAGATGCACATATTTTTCATGTTGAGTGTTTGATATAAATAGGGGGTATATGACGCCATCGTCCTCCAAACCATAGACGTTAATTACGATGTTATTCTGCCGCTCGAATCGAGGGACATCTTGAAGTGTTACTGGGTACGTGATTCCTTCCATATTAAGATGGTCCATATGTTTTTGATAATTGCTGACACGTTCTGGGTGTTGCTTTCGATCTATAGGGTGTAGTGACAATATTGACCATACAAAACATTTGTTGTCGTTGTTTTGAACGTTGAGTACCGCATGTTTATTTCGAATCGACTGCGGTAAATCCTTGTACGATGATCCTCGCAGCGGTCGGTAAATGCCCATATGCACATCTGCATGCCGCACCACTTCAAGAACCCAACCCGAACCGCGTGCTTCGAATTTCTCGAACTTTTTCACAATTCGCTGAATACGTCGGTAACTTCGTTGGAAACATTGGAGCCTGGAAGAATGATCCGCGCTTTACAGCTAAAATGAGCCGTAAGTTGTGAACCATCCAATTTTTGTAGTGTGCACTCGACATCAATCCATAATTTGATGCCTCGACCTCGTTATTGATGTACTGACTTTTCCATTGTTGAACGCGAATCGTTGAGGAACACGTTGAGGTCCTTGGCGACTCGTTTTGGTACAATGTAGTAGCTCCGAACATATCCTTTGAGAGCTTTGATCCATTGATGTAACGTGACTGAGTGGGTTTCATCAATAACCCTTGATCGTTGCGTACATACAATGATTTCGTTCGCCATCGCCATTAGATCGTCAAGATCGTCTTCGACACGTAGCACCTTGACCGGTTGATCTCCACTTACGATCTTTGACATCCGCTTCCTCGATATAGTTGATGTTGATTGTGGTTGTTTTTCCACCGCAGCTGAATTATCTACCGCCAATGTTCTGTGTTATTTTGAGATGTGACGACTATAATTGTCCTTTCTGGTGAATTTTTTGCCACAATGAACACAACTAATTGCCATTTCGCCGTGAATTGATTGTTTATGTCGTCCCATATGATCACGACGCGTAAAGTTGATACCATATATATCGCATACGAATACCATGATTGCTTTTAAGAAATTAGCTTATTAATTCTGTGTTAATACTAAGTGCTGAAACAGAGAGCTCGATAATATAGACGACCGTTCTGAACCAACGCAAATTATGGAATGACCAAATATTAAATCTACATCCCTTTATATACTCTCTGACATAGCCACACGCTGGTAGGTATGCAGTAGCAATACAAGTATTTTCACCTACAATACAGATATGTCGAAATTATATGTGCGCTCCTGATTGGTAGTCGACAAGAATACTATACCCCAACAAATGTGTTTCATAGTGGAAAACGCTATTACCCCGTTACGGGTCTGCTAAAACGCCGAAAACACTATTATACCCTTACGGATGTGTTAAAATGTCGAAAACACTATTATCCATTACGGATGTGTTAAAACGCCGAAAACACTATTATACCCTTACGGACGTGTTAAAATGCCGAAAACACTATTATACCCTTACGGATGTGTTAAAATTCCGAAAACACTATCACGACCTTACGCGTGTGTTAAAATTCCGAAAACACTATTATACCCTTACGGATGTGTTAAAAGTTCGAAAAAAATATTAAACCCTTACGGACGTGTCAAAAGTTTGAAAGCAATGCAATACCCTTTACAGTTGTGCGAAAAATCCGAAACAGTGTATTACCACTTTTTATGTTTCCCACTAAAAACAGCGTACCACCTCGATGAATGTGTTTGCCAGGTGAAAATAACATTAAACCCTTACAGAGGTGTTAAAGTACAGAAAACTATTTTATATACACTTATGGATATGTTAAAATGTTGATATAGACGGGTTTTCCATTTGAAAATAGTTTAATGCCGCGGTGGGTGTGTGTTCCTGACAGAACAGCGTGCCACCCTTAAGTGTATTTAACCGAAGTATTGCTTTTCGGGAAATTTTAGAAGATATAGCTGTATTTGATACATTACAATAATTATCATCTATTATATTTCCAGTTTGATGTTTCGAAAGCTTCACTATGGTAAATTGCCGGTACCAAATAAGGATGGCATTGTAGCAAATAAGTACCTAAACCAAGACATCCCAACGTATTGAACTCGAATAAATACTGATGTGTAGCTTATTGAATGTTGAACCGAATATGTAAACTCAAAATAAATGTATGCAACAAAACAAATTACGTCATGTTCGTACTATAATGTGCTTAGAATAAGTACCCGGCACACGCTGACACCATGGTACAACCCAGCACCACCATATGACCCCGTACAATCCCGTACCCCCTAATTACCACGAACAAAAAATAAAAATATTACACAAAAATGAAGGTGAATGAATCCTCAAATCCTCGAGGTTCGTATTCCCCCTACTATACTACTACTATATACATATGTGTAATGCGTATAATATGCGTACATATACATGTATACGAAATTTATGTGTATATATAAAGTGTGTATGTCTTTATGTGTCATGTGCATGCATATTAATGCACTATAAAATCTATCGATGACTCATGACCCCAACCTCCTCCGGGAGGGGGGGGGGCAAAACCGCTATTTTCTATCTACTCACATGCCCAACATTTATGAGCTATTTGGGACTTCCCTAGAATTCTCAAACCTTCGGTTCACTTCTAAACAATACTTTATAACTATTGCAACTCCTTAATACTTGTGCTTATCTCAACAACGTCAGTCGGCTTTCAGAGAAACTATTCCCTGTGCGTCAAGTGAAAGGCGTCCTGGGCCGGTACACGAGCCTCCTAGTGCGGGTCTGCGCAATGTAGCGCCAAGATGATCGTGCACGATGGTCAACATTATTCGCCGATGAAATGGTATGGGAGAATTCGGGGATAAAAAAATAAGTGAAGGAAGCAATAACCAAGGCCCACAGGGGTGAGACCCTTACCTTGATGATACGTAGCGCAACAGGGTGCCTATAACCTCGCATGCAGTGCGGTTGGAATAGACACCCCAAGAAATCCTTGAGCACCAGGATGGGATCCGTGAATCTCTTGCAGGGTTTTCGATCAGTAACAAGACTTCATCCGCGTCCTGTGGGTTTATGGTTAAGGACAGACGCTCTCTCCTGCGCTAAGATGCGCGACGGGAATTTGGGTTAGGGTGCGTGACGTTGTGTGGATGAAAGAAGTGGGGCACTGTCACTGCTTTCGGTATTTTATCTCGCTCACAATATATGCCTTACAAAACTGGAATATTTATCAAATTGACATCTTCGCCAGTGTATTTAGAATTCGATCGCACCCACGTTAAGATCGATGGGGGTACATAGATTACTCGGCGCCAGTTAATCTTGGCAAATCTTTTGTATGTGATTCACACAACCGAGTGTCGGAGTGATATCGGCCCTGCAAATGTATGTGAAAATTCTTGTTCCCTGGAGGCTGACGCACGCCTTTGTTGCAATGCGGTACGACTTCCCCTAAATATTTTCCGCTGGTTTTATGTAACTGCATACATCTAATAGTTTCCTGCAATAGTCCAGTTTTCAACTTTTCCAAAAAGCCCTGATGGGCATGCCTCCCACTGATTCTGCGAAAGTTATGAATTTCCAAAGTCTGCTTGGAGTTGCACATTTTGGACAGCGGCGAAATTATTTCATTTCCTATAGCCTTGGTCCTGCTTAATTCTGTGTTTTGCTGAATTTCAATAAACGTCAGCATAGCATAGTTCTTTATCGGCACCAGGACCTCGGATAGGCATGCCTCCGACTCATATCTCGAGCACGAGCCTACACGAAAGTTAGCGCAAAACATTGCCTCATATACCAATTTGATTCGATTCCACCAATTCCTAGCGCTATTCGGTTTCATTCCCGACCTAACTATATATTGTGGTACACTCTTGTCGTTCTGGTCCTAAATTTCTTGTGGACCCCCAAAACTTTATTGCCACTTTTATTTCTCGTTTTCGCCTTCCGAACCCAGTTCTTTCTATTATATATGTGTATATTGCTGTTGTTCCTCGTTCGTGCATGTGTATTCTGTCGTATCCACTACATATGCACTTTCCGTTGCTCGTAATTTTGATATTTAACGAGCGTGTTGCTGGATTAGGCCCAAGAGAGTGCCGCTTTCACCGTGCGAGCATAATACCTATGATAGATAGATAGATATTTGTGTAAGGCAAGTAGACCTAGATGGTCCATTTTGCCTACTGGGAAGTTAGGCTTCCAGAAATCTTTTAGATTTTCTTACAAGCTGAAGTATAGACTTAGTAGGGATAGGATCTGTTCGTTCGCTGCGATCAGTGATGCCAAAAGTGGCGAATCTCAGAGTATCGTAATATTCACAATGAAATAGGAAGTGAATAGGTGTTTCTTCCGTTCGGAGACATCTTCCACATAGGGGGCTTACCACATGATCAATCTTAGGCACATGCTTATTTAGGAGGCAGTGCTCAGTAGTCATAGAGATGACGAGAAATAAAACTTTCCTATTGTACTTGCTGGCGGTAAGACCAGTGGTATCTAATAGTTGTAGCATCGTTTTTGTATGCTCCATTTGCGGTGTTTCCTCAAACTTTTTAATTATCTGTTCGTTCAGCCATTTTCTCGTCGTTGTTCGCAAAAGGGAGTCCGAAATGCCGATAACGGGTTCTGGACCCATAAATTGGGTATTTGCTCCTATCTTTGCTAATTCATCTGCAATTTCATTTCCAGTTACATCATTGTGTCCCGGAACCCATATGACGGCGACTTTGTTGTTTTTATATAACTTATTTAAGTTTGTTTTAAAGGTCTTTACAAGTTTTGAATTACTGTTTTCTTTTCTCAAGCCTAGTATGGATGCTTTGCTATCAGAGCAGATAGCTACGTCCATGTTTGCTGATCGTCTGCATAGTAGGTCTTCGGTAGCCATTAATATTGCATGTATCTCAGGTTGAAAAATAGTTGCATACTTTCATAAGCTGTAGTGTTTCCGAAGATTTAGCGTTTGATTGAATACCCCTGCACCTGCAGAGGTGTTATCAGAAAGGTGTGATCCTTCGATATACACTACCATGTTGAATGGGTCGGTTAACGCAGTCGATACCTGCCAGTCTTCTCTATTTGGCAGTTTTATTTCAAATTCACTGATCAATTCGGAAGTGATGCCTTCAGTATTACATGGGAGGCGGTAGTGAGGCAACTGATCTGTTATGAATGATTCAATCGTGTTGTGAGACCTTGTAGTAGGGGTCACATCCCACATACAAGTTCTTTGTAATCTTTGGCATGTCTTTACGCTCTCACCTTTGATGTATACTTCCAGAGGTGGGAGACCCAAGATGCGTTCCATGGCTGCTAATGGCGTCGATCTTAGAGCGCCAGTGATGCAGCGACAGGCAAAACACTGCACCGAGTCCAATTGCTTCTGTACAGTCTTCAGCTCTCAACGTTTCTACCATACAATTGCGTCATAACATAAAATTGGTTTAACGATTGCGGTGTAGATCCAAGTGGTCACCATAGGTTTGAGACCCCAAGTCTTGCATACAGCTCGTCGGCAGAGCATGAAGATCTTTTTAGCTTTGTTTATCTTCCCCTGTACATGCGTGTTCCAGAGAAGTTTCCGATCTAGGATAACCCCCAGATATTTTGTTTCACTTTTGAGTTCCAGTTAAGGCTATTTAGGACGGTATGACGTCACAAAGCCAAGGTCTTTTCCTGGTTTTGGTATAAAGACCACTCTAGATCGTCTCCATTCGTAGGTTACAGTACCACTGGCAAGAGAGAATCTAAAGATGGCCACCAATGTATCTATGATGGTATTTGGGCTCATATGGATCATTTTCGGTATAATGCCGTCTGGTCCTGGACTTTTGTACGGTTTGAATAATTTGAAGACATTTATAACTTCTTTTTATACAATATTTTGTTAGCCACGCTCCAATCTTCGCGATTGCCCCTCCTACCTGAGAAATAGATCTCGTGCGTTGGGTTAATCGCGCATCTTGGAAAGTGAGTTTCCAAAAGGGCTGATGTCTTTTGTGTTTCATTAACCGTGAATGAATTATTCCATTTTACGTTACAATGAATTGACTTGAGTTGTCCTTTGAGTATTTTAATGAACCTAGAATACTCTTTGCCCTCAGTAGTTTTTGCAGAGAAATCACGCCAAGCCTTCTTTTTAGCGCTTCTGATTTCTTTCTTGTATTCTCTTTGTTTGTCGTTATAGGCGAGCCGATCCTCCCATTTGCCACTTTTAAATGCTTTGTTGAATGCCCTCCTAGAGATCTTCGGCATTTTTTCAACTTTCCATTCCACCATGAACTTGCGTTTATGCGCCTATTCGCCTTTTCCGGACAGTAAGTATTGTAACCGTGAGTCATGGCCGTAACAGCTGTAGCTACTGCTTCGTTCATGGTTTCCTCATTGTGTATATTGGTACTGATGTTGCTATCTTGTAACAGATTACGAAAGCCAACTCAATCGCATGAGCGAGGATTTCGATATTTAGCTGTTTGAATTTGAGTATTCAGCTCAACTTGAAATGATACGTATCTGTGGTCCGAGAGTGTTAGCTCGTTTAGCACCCTCAAGTTTTCAATTTTAGCAACCATGTTGTATGTGGCGAGAGTTATATCTATTACCTCCTTGCGTATAGCATTTACAAACGTTGGAGTGTTTCCATCGTTTATTATCGCCAGATCTGTTATTCCTGTGTATTCTAACAGAATGTTTCCTCTTCTGTTGGTGTTTGTGCTACCCCATACAAGGTGGTGAGCGTTAGAATCGCATCCTATGATGAGGTCAAGCTGTTCTTTTTTACAATAGTTTATCACATTTAGCATGTCTTTGGTAGGATGTTCCGTAGAGTCATGGGGAAGGTAGATAGACGAGAACACGACCACCTTCTTTCCCGGTACTTCGAGATTCACTGAACATGCATCTCTTGTGCTAATGTGGATTAACATAGTGATGCTGAGATGTTTGGCGGCATAAGTAGCAGCCCGTGGGCGTTCATTCCCGGAAATGCAAAAATAATTTCCCATGTCACCTGGAAGACCACCTTTATTGTCTCCATAGTGCCATGGTTCTTGAATTAATGTTATAAAATTATGTAGATTTCGTAACAAGATGCTTACCTGGTTAGTAGACTGGCGGCCGTGTTGAATATTTATCTGAATGATGTCGACCTTTGATGACGGTGTTGTTGTATTGGTCGTCACGTCGACATCATTCAGCCATTCGATTTAGTCCTTTCTTTGGGAGGGTCTGCCGATAGTACGGCAGAAGATCCTCCCAAAGAGGCATAGAACGGATGGCAGTCCAGTTGGTCCAGTGCTGCCACGGCTTCGTCGTCAATGAGGAATTTCAAGACAGTGAAGCCGTCCACATTGTCGTCATTTCGCGATTTGCTCGCTGGAGTCCACTTGGCGACGTCCAGTGCTGGATTCGACAGCCGAAGATTTTCAAGGAACTCGGCTTCGTCTTTAGCTGGCTGTTTTGTGACGAAGACAGCAGATGGATGTTGGGTAGCCGTGAATGGAACGGCTTCCAGTTTACAGTCCCCGACCCCGTCAAGAGTTGGGATGACGTTGACCAGCCAGTTGATTGCCGTTTGGCCATGGCAGCTGAAGCGGTAAATTCCCTTATCGAAACCGCATTGTTCGAATCGAGGGCGCGCTGGCGTGACTTCCATCATCGCTATCGTTAGCTGTTGCAGGATGATTTTTCTTGCTCCTCCGTTGACTGCTCCCTCGGCCTCCCGGCGAGGGTGACAGCGTACGCAAGGGCTTTGTTGGCGGCGTCGCTGTAGCTTTTCGCCCGCTTGTTGTCCTGCGGAGTGTGCCCAGGGATTCTTTGCCACTTGGTGGACTTCTGTACCGCTGACTCATCCTCTGCATCGTTCGAAGTTCCCGGCTTCTGCGCGTTGTTGAATCATTGCATTGCCTCTTTCGACAGCTGCCTATCCTCAGCAATGGCAGCTATATTTTTCGCCGATATGGCACGTTTTTGTTGCCGTGTAGCCGTTTTTTGTGGTGTTGGTTGGTAAAGTGTATGGTATGTGGGATGTGTTTGTGTTTGTTTTGTGGTTGTTGTTGAAGTTGATGTTGATGGTAGTATTGTTGTTGTAAATGTTGAAAATGGTGGTGGAGTTGTTGTTGTAGTTGTTAAGGTTGTTGTTGTAGTTGTTAAGGTTGTTGTTGTTGTGATTGTACTTGTAGATGTTGTTGTAGTTGTTGTATTGTTGTTGTTTGTTGTGTTGTTTCTTGTTGTTGTAGGTGGTGTGGTGAAGATTGTAGATGGTGGTTTGTCTTTGATTGTGTTACGGCTGTTGCCGTATTACCATCCGCGGGCTGAGGCCAAACTAAATCGGCCTCGAGCTCTTGGAGGGATGTTGACTTAGATTTGGTGGGCCCATCCAACAGAGTGCATGGCCAAACTGAATCGGCAGTAACATCACTGACGGATAGGTCCTCCATGCTTTGTGACAGATTTGTCAATTTAACTCTGGTGGCATTATCGTCAGAGTCGTCCCGGTCAACTAACGAACCAGATGTTGGACTAACATTGCCACCAGTATCGCCCATCCGTGACGATACGGTGGGTTCCCCGGAATTGTAAGCCCACAGCCGGGTACAGAGGCACAGTTTTATGACTTTGATACATAGTTAGGTTTGCTTTGGTTCGGGACTGCTGATTGACTCATCGATAAACGATGAGCTTATTCGCAGCTAACCTCCACATAGAATGAAGGCCGTTCCGCTATCCACCACCTGTGAACCCGCCCGGTAAGAGTGTGCTCTCCCCCGTGAATACCTATGATATCAGACAGACAGAAAGATGCCGTGAATCTGTAAAACCGGAAACTGTGCAGGACCTTACAGGTCATACTGCGAAAATAACAAAATCCAAAAAGTCAGTGCTCAAGTCGCTGTGAAAAATATTGAGGGTTTTAGTTTCGTTGGTTCTTAGAACAAATTTTCTCGGAACCGCAATTTTCTAAATTTCTAGGGTGAGTGCGCATGCTAGATGATGTGTTTTGTCCCGCAATTTATGGCCCAACTGTGCCTACCGAAAAATAATTATTTTACATAAAGTCTTTCAGAGCTTATGTACATTCCAAATGATTTCTTGCTGATTCACTAATCTACGGCGAACGGTAATTCTGTAAATTTAATACTAATGCTTTTTGTCATAAATCCGCTTATATAAAGTGTCCCGAAGCTTCACTAAGGGGTATTTTAAAACGATGTGACAGCAATTTGAACGTTGGAGCGCGACATCAGCCCATGACTACACAAAAATCCTAGCTAGATGTAAATGTATACATACAAGACCTTGATATTTTGAGCCGCCCTGTCTTATCAAGTTAAAACGACCGCTGTTCTATGACACCACTGAACTCTAGCGCATCTATGATGTTAGAATATATCTACCAATCCTACAACGTTGAAATGTCCCAATAGAATTGGAATGATAAATAATTGAAAAGCCATTGGGAAGTTAGCCTTCGGAAGTATTAACATTCCTAGGAAATTTGGAAAATTCTAAGAAATTTCGCCGACTCTGGAAAATTTATAGCAAATTGTACCTGTACTAGGATAAAGGGTCATGCCATGTGGAAGACGAAAATCAGCTCATGGGAACTCAGCTTGCTTCATTCAAACTCAAGAATATTAGGGTATGTATATGCACATCTATGTACCTACTTATTGCCTAACTTTGGGGAAACTAAGCCCCCTGTTTGTCCTCTCCCAGCGCCCATACTTACAGAATTGAACTTGCACGGGCAGCACCAGCTAGCCGTCTTCGCGAGTAGCTAGACACATAGGCGGCTCCCCCATCTGAAATCCATTCGATTGACGCGATTTCTATGCGAAACAGCCTTGTCTAATAATTCAGCGGAGCCGGTAGGTAGAGTGGACAAAAGCTCGTCGCTCCCGAAGTCAAACTGATTCCATAATTAAGAGTGGTACGCCCGACCTTGAAAATTTAATTTCACTCTATATTCTTCATTAAAATTTCCGAACCAACCAATCCCAATCGTTGATGAATACTGTTGTTGTTAATTTTTGCATTTAAATCAGAAAACCAACCGCCGAATTCCGCCATCTGTATTTACTGTAAAATCATGGCGAGAAAAGTCCAAAGAGAAAGGTCGAGATAAAAGAACATCTCTCACCTGTATTTCTGGGTCGAAGTTGAAACTTTTCATGAAATCTTCTTTTGCTTCGGGATTATTAATCGCTCTGTTTACTTATGCTATTATTATTTATGCTCTGCAATATTTATAATCTTAAGCCTTGTTCTGCTCTAATGCATTAATATATTTTAATTCATTTGGAAATATTGACAAATATCAGTTTCAAGACTCTAGTTTCTGAACTGCTCGCCGGGCATAGTCATATTGTATATGTTGTAGATTAGAATTTGCGACATTGCAAAATCTCTCAGACATTGTAGTAGGCCGTATTTTTGACAAGATGGGCAAGATGGGACATAAAATTTAGAAAATCAGAATACTATTTGATATTTCAACTTAAGGGAATTATATAGTTTCATAGCTAGCTTGCAACTTTAATCGTAGTCGTAATGTTACAAAACTTATACATTTGTATTGGGAATTTCCTTGGCTGCACTGATCGCGAGAACGGCAGCCACTAGCTTCCCTGAAACCTTGTAAATTCGTCAGATAAAAGCTCCGTTTGGAATTCATCGGCGCGGCATGGCTCTTGTCCTTGCAACCTGTGCGCTCTTCTATCCTAAAGACTACCTCATTCGCTACACCCGACTTGATGTTTACTTGCAAATGACTGATACTCCAATTCCGTAGCTCTGTGTACGTCATATTTTTATTATCAATTTTCTATTGCACGGGCCATACCATCGCGTGAATCGCATTAGGACGGCGAGAATCTGTGGCTACCATCGGATCTAGCTCCGAGGGCTACTTTGAATGTTTGCGTTGCTCTGCCATAGCTATATAAACCCCAACTGGTCTTCATTATAAGCTGAGTAAACATTACTGTTTAATTTGACTTATGGCGGAGCAATCTATTGGGGCTCCCGTCTCATCTATACCTAGCTCCTGTGTTCTCTAATGAGTCGATTATTCAGTTAAAACGTAGAGACACAACTTACTTTAAACTAGAACTGTCCTACGATCGTTCAAAGCCGGCCTCACCCATATTGAGAAGCAGATTTTGTGTTAACGGTGGGGCAACTTTAATCCGGTCCAGAATGATGAATTGGTTTCGTACGGCAATAAAATTATTTTGATGGAAGCTCATTTGGCAAACTGTACTATAACATCGGGGAACGCGATTTCGAGCACTTTTAGGGGTCGCCCCCTCAAAGTTTATCCGACTAATTTTGATGGGAGCAATTTTTATCGTTTTCGTTGGCAAATTTTGGTGTCCGGAAAGATCTTGCTAGGTTTTGGGACTATCGTACACCCAAACCCGAGGTTAAGTTCTGGGGATGCATCCTCGTGCACTTGTCTACAAGGCACAGGACATGCCCAAAGATGGTTCAAATTTTTACAAATTTCATTTTTTCCTAAAACCTATCATCAATTGTCTCGGTGACTCCAACTCGCGGAATTACCCTTAACTCGGCTTCGAGATTGCGCTTTACCACGTAACGTCTCAATTTTAGGCCAGTTCTATGTCCTGCCGTTTTCAGCGTAAATCCTAAATTTTCTTTTTTTCTTAATTCTCGGATTCACTTTGCCTTTGTCTTTTTCTTCGCTGTTGCTAGGTGTTGTGGTGTTGTGTTACGAGATGCGCTTCCATTGCGACGTGTGTTTTGCCAACGCTCGTATTTTTGATATTTAACGACCGTTGGCGCTACCTTAGCGAGAGCGAGCGTATCAGTCGTCGTGCCGATGACTGACTGTGTACAAAGGAAGAAAGAGAGAAAGAGAGTGCTGTAAATGAATATGTAATATCCAAAAAGCTGAATCTGCGAACATCGAATGAAAGCCTAAAAAGCCTTGCCGAGAAAAAATTGTCAAAACTCAGCAACCAAGTCGCTATGAAAGTAGTAATCGGAGGTTTTGCTCCCGGACGATCTGAGGCCAAAGTTCTCCTCAGATCGGGTTTAATTTTCAAGCGGTGGATGTGCGTACTACGGGGTGTATTTTGTCCCTAGTTCGAAATTCCGTAGGTTCATGCTAAAAGTTCGACTATGGTTAATATGCAAGTATATCATCTGTACCAAAAGGAACCGAAATTCTCATGCTCAAATGCCGGTATATGGATCGACGTTAGCTAGAACCTAGGTAAACATAATGTGGTGTCCAATTTTAAATAGCGACAATTGGCAGCGACCTAAAGCTTTTGCTTGCCGGCGATAAGACAAGCACATAACTCAATTTGACGATAAAGAGCCCGGTTCTAGCCTGTACTTATATGCAAGCAGCGCCGATGCCGGAGACAATTCAAGGTCTGGCGCTATCTTTAAATTCATCCTAATTTCGCGGTAAACCAAAGATTTAGGACTCCTAGTAAAGTATCCTGTAAAACCTAAAATCGAGACGCTTGGTAAACCCAACCGGGATTATCCTTGAAGCTTGAACACGGAACGCTCTACCCGATTGATCCTAATAAATTCGGGTGTTGAGATCGGAGACTTGGGGCACTAAAGTTTTATCGATCGGTCAGCATTTTGGCAACAAGAAGCTTCCTCAAAACTTTCTTTTAGTTGCAACCCAGCCTATGTACACAATTCTTCGGATCTCCTCCTACAATTCAGTGCAGGTACGACGGTCATAGTGTAATGATGGGCGGCATACCTATGTACGTATATACCTTATACATTTATCATACAAACAAAAATCAAAGCATTTGCTAAAAGAATGCAAAGCCAAGCGCGAAATGAAAATAACAGCATGAATTGAACCAAACATTATTTCCTCCTTAGGCTCAACTCGTGCAAAGCTTAGAAATTTGTTTTCTCTTCTTCCCGTCCCAAATTTTCTTAACTCAAGATGAGAACGACAGCTTTTATTTAACCCAAAAAATCGATGTTGCCCGTTCGATCATAGGTCCTCTAACCAACGTCTCAAATCCGTTTGAACTCAAAAGCGGCATGAGCGCCGAACATTACATTAAACTACAAATTTTAAAACAATCGAACGAAACAAACCACAAAGCGTCACTTAAATTTAACCAAATCATCTATCGTTCTAGGAATTTTAAATGCCGTCATCTCAATGAAAATTCCTCCAGCCTAACTCGGATAAAACATTATGCAAAATTGTTGATCTATTGCGTCCCAGTAAAATGATTTTAAGATTTGCCTAAGACCACGGGAAACCAGAAGGACTTCGGCTGGTGAATTCTGTTCATTCATATAAATAGGAACTCGACCATTGAGAATGATTCCAGACAACGTTTTGGTGTTGTACGTCGGGGCAAGGTGGGTTCGCCCAATGGCGGGCGGAAAATCGACTCAAAGAGAGCCCATAATTAGCTACTTTCACCGATAAAGTTTGGTAGGCCACTATGCAAATGTATAACTAAATGCTACCTAAGTCTGATCACTCCTGGTGAAAATAAGCCCATGTTCCTAACACTCACTCCCACACTTACACGCTTCGAATCCACGCGCAGCATCAGCTTATTCCGGTTTCGCAGAAAGCGCATCATGAAGCATGGATGCATGTGAAAAAAAAATCACGCACAAAATAATGCAATGCGTCGGAGCCGGTCAGCAGAGTTGACTGAACTCCTAGCTGCCGAAGTGTAACTGATTCGTTTGTACTAAGCTAGACGCCCAGCGTCAAAACTTTGTTCCTACAAGTTGTGCGAATATTCAACCGCTCTCCAATCATAAACACGCCTTGGATCGAAGTCAGTTTCAAAATTTTTTAAACACCGATTAAATAAGCAATTCTGAAGCTCTAATCCTACAGTAGACTTTCGGCGGCTCTTTTTAAAGACGACCGAGACAAAAGAATGTCACACACCTGCATTTCTGGGCAAAAGTTGAAAGTTTTATTTTAATTTTCTCACCCCAAGTCTGATTGTATTTGGAAGCTGAATGCAGTCTAGGTCGAACGTTATCACAATAATTCAGAAACTATTTTGGAAAAGCAGACCAAGATAAATTATTGAAATTACACAACAGACGATAGTAATCTCTACAACTGCATACAGCGGTCTTGACATACTGGTAAACAATAATCGTATCGAGTCAATACTAGTTGAATCACAATTGAACAGCGGCGCAAAACAAAAGAAGCATTTTAAAACTAGTCTGAAAAATTTACGGCACTAAGCCCTCGATTGTGAACCAACAAACACGACCATCTGCCTACATATTCGCGTCTACTGTGTAGCTCAAACATCGTAATCCCACCCATTCGTAAGCGCCCACTTTCTTAGCAATGATTTCGGAAAAAGGCTCAGTAATTTAGCGCTATCGTAATATTTGACGTCGGAATAACGGTATATCCTTTGAAATGATTTCGTGTATGTTACCCGCCTGGCTGGAGCGATACTTCGAGTTATCTTAATCGAGAAGTCATTTTCAAGGCATGCTACGGGGGAGGGGGGCGCGAAACGGGGCCCAAACTGGGGAGCCGGCGACCAGGCATTCCCTAAGCAACCTCCTTCCGACAGGACACCTTCGGCCCAGTCACCTAGGGACCACTACCATGCTCCAAACGCACCCCCCCTTCATGTCCATGCACTCATCTCCATAATGTAATACAAATTTTATGAAATATTTGTATTTGTACGGTGTATAATTATACACATTAGTTATCTTTGTGTATAGGTCTAGTCGAGATATATATATATATATTTATATTGTATTAATACTAACCAATATAAACGTTTAATAACAAGAGGACAGATGGGAAAACAAGAGAAGAGGCAGGAGTAGAAAGGAAAAAGAAGTAATAAAAAAAGAGGTACCGAACAAAATAAAGACCGAAAGGTCATATACAGAGACGAAAGAAAGAAACAGCACAGAAAACAGAAACGCACGCGCTGCCAAAATTCGCAGCCAAACACAAAAGAAAGACGAGCAAGCTCAGGGAGCGAAAAGAAAACAAAGAAGGCAAAGGGACACGGGAAGGGTTTGGGGAGAGGGAATCCGTGGGAATTCGGAGGGGCCGGGGACAAATTTGGACGCAGAGGACCAAAAGCGTTCGAATGACACCAAACACAAGGGAGGTAATATTAAAGTTGGGGAGTAAACCCACGGACGCCCGATCGTTTGTATTAGCACAGAAAGCTTCGGTGAGCTGTCTCGGTCTAACGGCTGGGCATAGCGATGTTCCCATAGACTCGTTGGGGTCGTCATCAAAAGGCGATTCGAATGAGGGGCGATACCTCGGTCGCGGGGGTAAAAATTGTAAAAACACTAAAATGACGAAGACAAACAGAGTCTTGGTGATGATGACGGTTGTTGTCTCACGTTAACGGATGATTGGACCAAGACCCGCCGTGTATATTTGGAGATGTCTCGACTCGGCGAACACAACGATAGGAGATTTGCGCATTTGAGAGTCAAAAATATTATTTGAAGTACTTTATGCCCACTATTGGTCGTAACATGAACTGGGCGTACTTTAGCGAGTTACAGCGGGCCCGCCGAATACCACTATGTTCGCCAGTACTAGACAAGTAAGGGGTCGCTGGTGTATGTTTAGGGTCGGGGTTCTAATGCAGAAAGGGTGCAAGGCAGGAGAAAGATGATGTCACTTACTATAAAATGTATCATAGAGCAGGCGCAAAACGGAGGGTCAGCTCTTATAGCTGCTTTACGACCAGGCGGATCGAGACCGGCCCCAATAGAGAGGTTACGCAATGACGTATAAAGCTCCCCTCTGTCAATTCTAGCATGATGAAGGAAGAGTCGTAAAGTCGGTGATCGAGCAATTTTAGATATCACGGAAGTGAAAACGAAAATTTTTTCTGTCGTTCTCAGGTAGACCAAAGTGAGCAACGACACCCGATGGTGTCCGTTAGTTTTTCGACGGTATGGCGTATCTAGTAATCTACGTATTTTCCATAAGGAACGTCTCGTTCATGGAAAGAAAAGATCTCAAAAACGATGGTTCGATAAGATCGGTCCAAACTACTGATCAGACATGCTAATTCCTGTTGTTATAGATTTCTAGAGAAAGGTAGAGACAATGGAAGGATTCGTCCGAGGAAGTGGAAAGGGATATACGAGTGCTTATATTCGAAACTAAATAATATACGTTACTATATAGAAAATATGCCTATTCCTAACCACCGACAGCCAAAATTAGCGTAAATAGCGGCTGTTTCTATAATTTTTGCATAATTATTCCTTAAATTATAAGTTAATTTCTCATGTGATGTCAACTATCTTCGTGTCAATGGAAACATCGTGAAATTCGGTATCGAAAAGTACTCGTAGTGTCTCCCCGAAATATCAACCCTTAGACGGTTACTGGCTGACGAACGAACCGGCATCCGTCGCTTCCGATTACTCGGAAACGACTGTTTTCACCTGATCGTTTTCGCTGTTCGCATAGCTATTATTTTGGTGTATAAGCCTCCTTAACAATTGCAGCACCGTGTAATCAGCATCGGCGAAGTTAATACTTTTAATCCTATTGATACCCCTCCACTTTTTAAAATCCTGCCGTTCATTGCGTAGTGAGCGGTCGATGGCCTCCGATTCCCAGACGGTAGTAATTTTGAGGTTTCGATAACATAACGGCAACTGATCTAGTCCGTAGATATCGCACAAATTTCGAAGACCTCAATGATTTATCCCTAGCTTCGTTACTTTCTGCAGCTCCTAGTTATCTCAATTTAAATTCCTACCAAGCCAGACAGTTGATTATTCCGCCGAGATCCACCTAAAATACTCATGATGGAACCTAGAGAATAACACAGAATATAGCGCAAGGCGAAAATGCAATGGCAATTTATATCACGAAAAGAAGCACACACAAAATATTAATACACGACATTAGAGTTATAAGCACAACCATGGCACTATGTATCATGAATTAATCCTCCACATGCCATTTCTGAATACACCGAAATTCTACGGCAAAAGTCTTTCTATCATTGTCCGAAGGCAAGTTAGGCGTTGCTAGGTGATTTCGTCACCGAAATCTTGTAGACACACACGTAACAGACCGGAATGGTTCTGTTACATGAGTATCAATATTATTGACAATTTAGAGTGTCTGGGCTTTTGTATGTTTTCCACAATTTGTTGAACGCTGGTGGAATGATACCGTAGTTTACAAGCTAGTTTCCACAACTGTTCGACCAGAATGTGCACTGATAGGAATGATACTTTGCTTTGCGGCAAGGCTCATATGGGTTGACCTATTTAAATCCTGATGGCAATAATATTTTAGTCGGAAGGGTATCTTGTGTCCCGGCTAGAGTTAGCCGTCAAGGAATGAAACACTGGCTGGTGGTCAAGACATTCCCCGACCCTGAAGTGACCCTGAGCTGGGAGGTGGCCCCAAACGTGGCGAGGTTGATAAAACCACCCTCTAGTACCCGAAAAAATTTTAAATCATAGGCGAAGTAGAAGGCTCCCCTTTGTTTTTAGGTCAGGTACGTTTTTTAGAAAGGTAACGACGAGTGGCCTGTGGCCTACCTCCCGAACAGCTGTCTCCGAATCTGACGCTAACCCACCAGAAAGCCTCCTAACCTCTACCCACCGGGAAACCTATAGCCTCAGACTCGCCACGCCCTCTAGAGTAAGCCTTCTGAAATCACCAAGAGTTCCGCAGCCCGTCCGATTCCTCTCTATCTAAGGGGTTGCTAATTCTGGCGCTTACCCCGATATGTCTACAATTGATTAGTGATCAGTACAAAAATGCGGTAGCTACGAAGGTTGCCAAAGAGCTGCTTTCAGGGCCCACTACCTTGTTCAAATTTTGTTGGGGATTTTTCAAGCCTTATTATTATAGTTATCCAGATCAGTTAACCTGTCTAACAATGCCCACTGGTATTCGATAGTATGCTAGCTCAATAAACTAGCACTAACTTTCCCTTGTAACATCCTATTTTTCCAGTCTTCATAGTGACATCTTAATCTATGGAATGGAGTTACATTTGCTGGTTGTCGCTTAATATATAGAAGGAACACCGCAGATATTTTACTAGCGGCCGCCGACTGCGGTTCGAAACAACAATTTTAAAGCAACGTTTTTATCATAATATGATTGGCTCAACAGCATAGTTATATGAGAAATGAATTTATGAGTATACATGCACGCAGGGACGCAATACACAGTAAGAGCCCTCGCACATGAGTAGATAGAAAATAGCGGTTTTGCCCCCCCCTCCCGGAGGAGGTTGGGGTCATGAGTCATCGATAGATTTTATAGTTTATTAATATGCATGCACATGACACATAAAGACATACACACTTTATGTATACACATAAATTTCGTATACATGTATATGTACGCATATTATACGCATTACACATATGTATATAGTAGTAGTATAGTAGGGGGAATACGAACCTCGAGGATTTGAGGATTCATTCACCTTCATTTTTGTATAAAATTTTAATTTTTTGTTCGTGGTAATTAGGGGGTACCGGATTGTACGGGGTCATATGGTGGTGCTGGGTTGTACAATGGTGTCAGCGTGTGCCGGGTACTTGTTCCAAGGATATTATGTCACGAATGTATAGCAATTATGTTCCATATATAGCAACATATATGTATATTGCAAGTATGGTGATAGATACAAACGTTTCGGCCGTACCAAGGGCCTCATCAGGCGGCTGTAGGCTACCGCTACGTTTTTTCTTTATTGAAAAAATTACACAATAATACAAATGAAGTATAATATATACATACACATACAACATATAAAATATAAATATTTACATATACAATATCTTCATTTATTCCCTTTATTCGCCATGTTGATGCACCAATTGATATTTTCGTCGCCGCGCATGAACTTGGTGATCGTAGGCGAATGCCGTTATGACTACATTGCCTTCTGTCACCACACATAATATGCGATCTGGTTCACCTGTCCATCCTCGATAGCCAATGACTTTGTTGAATGTTTTGAAGTGCTCCACCCGATTATCGTGCCGCTCGAAGTGTTCATCGCTATTGAACACCGTTTCATAGATATTTGCCTTGTAATCGTTGATGAGACGTGAATTTCCACTTGCAACATGACCGATATGACCATGTACAAAGTGTTTACTGAAGTGAAGAAACATGACAGACTGTTCTCGATGAATGAAAGTGTAAACTGATTTAATAAATTGAAATACACT
>JASANE010009418.1:0-15887 GCA_030248225.1 Trileptium ribeirensis | reverse complement strand
TCATAACTTTCTAACGGTGGGATAGATTTGTCTCAAGCCGAGTCGAATGATATCCAATAGGACCATATTCCGAAGAAAAAAATTTTTGGGTTCCCAAGGGGGGACCATTGGGACCTCAAAAAATCTCAAAAATCTCAAAAAAAATTTTGTCAGGGATGTGGGTAGAATTACATTTATATTATACTATAAAAACTGGCTCAAGTCAAGCTTGTTTAAGTGTTTGTCTATAGATTTCAATGTCATAAAATGTAGGCTTCATTATATTACTAAACTCGGAAATTTCAATTGACGATGACTTTGTGTTATAATCTTTATGTTATACGATTCGTATGCGAAGTTAAGGCACCAAGAAAGAATAGTAATAACATTTTTGTTAATCACATTACGCGCATGCAGAATAAAAAGCTGCAACTGTGAGACTGTGAGTGTCGTCTCTGCTATTCAAGTGTTAGAATACTTCAACGAAAATTGCTTATTTTTCAATGAATTAAGGCAGATTTTATTTTGGAGCTTATAGTATATCTCGCCGCGCTGACTACGAATCTGGTATTTACTATGCGGATGTTAAAAGCTAGTTACTAACCGATTTTTTATTTTTTAAATTTTTTAAACCATTAAAAACACTAAGATTTAATTTTTTCGTAATTTCTGTTTTGCTTTGCTATTGTAATGTCATAGGAAGACAGCAGCAGTGATTGGTAGCATTTAGTTGACAAGTTTTATTCCATCCGTCGGATATATAGTCGAAGTTGCGATCGTAAAGCGGCGTCTCTGACTGTGATATAATCAAATAAAATATATCGCTAGTCAGTGGCACCTCCCGTGATCAGCACAATCGAAATGACACAAATCGGAGTCTTCGAGGATTCTTCATTTCGGGCTTCATTAGAAATTGTAGCATACCAGCATGGCAACAGATCCAACCGGCTCCGAAGGATTGATTAACTTGAAGGCACCGGGTCGGCTTTACCTACTTTTCTGATCCTCCCATGCCATAATTTATTCAGGGGATCAGATTCACCATAGTAGACAAATTCGGGCCATAATGCGGCTCCTATGACTGTGATATAAATCGCTGGGATAGTTTCCATATATCACCCAGCCACAGGAAACCTATTCATGAGCCACAGAGTAATTATGTAGTCTATGCAGTCTGAACACGATTTCGCGATACCAGATGACGGACGATCCACAAAACAGGTCGCAAATGTTCACCCGGTGATACTACTACTATCGGAACATCCATATCACCGAAAGGTAAACATTCGTGATCTGAATGTGGTGCTCAGAGTCCCAACGCAATTCGTATTCACATTGTCGTATAGCTTTACAGGTTTGAAACACATGGCCGATATTCCCAATCGTAGTATCCGGCAAAACAGCTGTGATACGACAAATAATCAAATTCCGTCGAGGAATTTGAAACAGCGAAAACACCACGAGTCACAAACTGCCTCACCTGAAACTTGATTGGTTTTTGTTGCACTTAAGTTCGTTCCCTGCAGTGTCATTTCGACGATTTCTCCAATATTGAGTGAGTGGGTCACTAGCTGATTTCACAAGCTAAAACCGATGATACGATAGCAATCTCCTTGATGAGTGTACATCTAGTCAAGAAGTTTGTGCTACATGGACCCAGAAAATACACCCATCAAGGAAAGGCTAAGTAATTTGTTGCCTCCAAACGCGGCAATTTTCAAGAATTCGGAAACGCATACTATTACCATTAGCTGTAATTATTACTCGGTTAATGTGTATTATTGATATCGCCCGTGTTATTCGACTATATACCATTCGGTGGATTCAATTTGACGTCATCCCATGCGAAACACATCCAATCATAACCCAGTTCTGGCTTATAATCGCGAGTCATCTGACGCTGTACTTGGCAACTTCAGGCCGAATATTCCAAATGACGAGGCCAAATCCGGTGCCAAGACGCATCGGGTGATCTATCAAACCAATTACTGATTTAACAGATCACTGCACTAAACCAACTCCGGTATTGGCAAACCGATTTAGCCCGGCCAAATGAGTGAATCTAAAAGCCGCAAACAACCTGCAAGGTCTTGAAGTTCTGGAGCTTGACGAGATTTAGTTTTAGTAACAATAACTGGTACAAATAATTGTAAGCGCTCAAAAATTTTAGATGTAGTGTTTCCTAATTGCAGTTTATCGAAACTGACTTGCATTTAAAGGAATTTGATTTTTTTTAATAACAGAAACCAATGTACCAAGATTCTTGTTACTCCAAAAATTTCACAAATTAAATGAAATCAAACACAAGATTGCGCTGCAATAAAAATCAATCCAGGTATCGCATCTTCTACACGAACAGCTGCTCCTACATCAAAATACATTGCATAATAATGCAAGAATCTGAGACTCTAAAACATTATTAAGCTACGTAAAACTATGAAAGTATAAAATAGCAGTCGCACGCAACCAACATTGCCAAAATCCAAAACTCAAACTGACTAGTCTGACCACGCATACATCCTGTTTAAATAGTCATCAAAAATATTCAGGCAGTGGGGTCATTTGAGTTTGTTTTCAAACAACCGCACAATTTTATTTAAATCTCGAAATAACTCCGCCTATTTTACAAGAGACCCCTCGTGCTAATAGTATTTGTTGCACTTATTATCAGATAACATCTACAACTACAGTAGTGCAATAATTTGCAGTCAACAAACGTAATAATACAGTGAATAATTATTTGCAAAACGCTATATAGAGCCACATTTGAGGTCAATGAACCAAAACAAGTCAGCGATAGACGTTAAAACGATTGTAATAATAACAACTTATATACCACAATGTCGGCTGGAAATATCTGGGTTATTACGAAACATTGAATTATTACAAAGTAAATGAGACAATTGATGCGCTTAAAATTTGAAACTTCTGGCAATTTAAATATAAAACATTTGCCAGAAACGCGTCAAATATCTAATAGTTTGAGACACTACCTTTTCCAAACATAAATCTGATATGTATGAAACAAAAATTTTCAAATCAAGCATACCTAAAATATTTTTAGAAATTTGTATGGAACAAAAAAATATCATAGTAAGACAATTGAAAATTGTTTGAAATTGCGAATGGAGAGGACTGTAACAGTTAACCAGAAACATTTAACAACCTCAATAGCTGCAACCCACTGGTAACTCGCAAAGCGAAGGGAATCTGCACGAGCGTGGCACTCTACGCTTAGTGATCATATCGACGTTTAAATTTGACCCCCTGAGCCTCTATAATGGCACACTATAGCAATAGTTTACTGTCAATACTTTAATACAACCCTATGGTAATTTGATCACATGTCAAAGCCATTGTATCCTTTATTCTTTTCTCCAATGACCAAACAGAAATATAAGTGGATTTACCAGAATTTTCTGATTTAATTCATCTATTGGCTGGTCTTGTATGCCATGCTTATTTAAATTTGTACTATATGTTGTGTTATATTTGCATAAGGCTGGCAGAGGATGTTGCAGTCAGGCTATTCCTTAATCGTTGGGCTCGCTATGATGGTCTTAAATCCGGATGCAAAACCCTTCGAGCTGCAACATTCAATGACCGGTAATAAACGATAAACTACTAAAAAACAGACGAAAGCGTGTGAAATCTAGAAATCACTGATTCTAAGAAAATTTATTATTTGAAGAGTGAATGCGCTTTTGTCAGGCTTTTGCCAAAAAGGCACGTAACAAATATATTTATTATTTTTATACGTTTGACTAAAACACTTTCTTATTTTTGTATGCATGCCACGCAAATACAATTGCTTTTATCTTACTCCGCTACCCCGAAAACGCATAGATATTGTAATGACCCACATGCATTTATATTGAAAACTGTCAAAATTGTATTCTGCAATTTTCCATTATTCACCCCGAAGAAGCAAAAAATTTCTCTATTATAATTTTATCAATAATAATAATAACAGCAACATTGATATAGCGCCCTTTTCGCCGAAGCGTTGCAAAAGCGGTGGGCTCGCTAACTCAAATACTCTGACAAATACATAACAGCAAAGTTATAGCAACTCTTTAGGACATGATTATGGCTCAATTTTTGGATGTAATTCCTCTGTCAGGGTTTTATAACCTAAAATTGCCAAATTCAAAGTCTTCAATTCGTGTAGGTCTTGTGAGAATTTAAGAAAGTATTCACAAGAGCAGCGCAAATACAAAGTTAGGGGTAAACCAACTACATTATTTCATCACGCGTCGAATAGAAAATCCGAGAAACAACTAATTTGATAAGCGAGAGAAACAGACGGACAAAAAGGGAATTTTTATGGCACTAATTGTCAAAACTCCACTTGTTCAAAAAATTTAGCTATTATAACGTAAAAACGGTATGTCTTGGAGCAGATTTACCCCAACCTGAGTAAACAATGCATTTAGAATCAAAATATCACGGTATTTTGGTTCTGAGTAAATGCATTTAGAATCTAAATATCATTGTCTTTTGATCAACTGCGAGCGGCCTGTCCAAATTAGCTTCTCACGCACACAAACAAACAAAAAAGTTTTCAAATTCGTCACTCCAGTAGACAACTGTTTCTAGTCTTAAACCCAATGCTTTCTCGTTTTCTTTGTTTATTCACATAGGCGCAGCTGCAGAGAGCGGGTTTTTTCTTTTAGCCCCTGAAGCCGAATTTGATGAAGTTAAAGCTCATTTTGTACCAATCGATTCAGCTCGATGAGGCGGTTCCAAAATACTCATTCACCCACATCACTGACAATTTTTTTGGACTTTTTGAGGTCCCAGTGGTCCCCCTGGGGAACCCCGCTTCCAAAGTTTTTTCTTCGGAATCTGGTCCTGTTGGGTACTTTTCGACTCGGCTTGATGAGAGAAATCTACTGGTGTGTACTTTATTGAAATCTACGCAACCGTTAGAAAGTTATGGTTGAGAATGTGCTGAGTCACTCTACGAATTTCCCAAATTCGCGCTGGGGGAACTTAAAGGAAAGACCAGAGGGAGCGACCTGACCCACCCCAGACGAAAACCCGTCACCCTTAACGCGCACTTAGCACTTTCCCTTAAGAACCCGCAGTTTTAAGTGGGCCCTCTCACTTTTGGAAGGGGCCCCCTTCACTTTTAAATGAGACCCCATCATTTTTGTGCGGGGGCCCCATCACTTTTGGGCGGGGACCCCATCACTTTTGGGCGGGGACCCCATCACTTTTAGGCAAGAGCCATTCACTTTTGGGCGGCGCCCTATCATTTTTGGATTGGGTCCCCTCACGTTTCCCCAGTCAGTTAGTACAATACATTTCGTTGATATAAATCAAAACCTACTTACACGAAAACCAAAACCCAACTTGCGTAGCTTATGAATCATCAACAATGCGAATAAAATGTAGGTATTTAGTAAGTTTACCGGCATTTCAGCTTACTAAGCATGTACAAAATAAAACAGAATAGCAAAGTCTTCAAAAGTGGAGGGGTCCATTCGTTTACATATATTTTGCTATAAAACTACATCAGTTACATTTTTTTAGTTTGCCAATAAAATGTGGGTGGTGCTGCCCACCCGTATCGTGACCACTGAATATATATAGCTGTATAGACCAAATAGAAATGTACTGTAAAAACTGCAGGGGGTCAATCGTTTAAATTCATTTACTCTATACTCATCAGTTTCTGGTCATGTTGGTTAGCGAGCTGTTGTTCATGAAGGGAAGACGCCCCTACGATCGGCATCGACGACTACGGGTTGATGATCATGGCCAATGTAACCTTTAGGGGCGGAAGTGAAATGCATTCTATGCCGTTCTCGATATACTAGGCCTAAGCCTTAGACTTAGCCTAAGCTAAGGTCCCTATCTTGAGCCATGTACTAAGCCTGAGCCTAAGTCTAAGTTGTTCTTTTTTCTAACGTTATAACGTCCGACCCCTAAACGTGACATGAGCCATGATGGTGACACTAATAGGTCGGTTTTTTCACGTTTGTCGAGAAAAAGTGAACCTCCAAGACAGCGCCATCTCTCTCGATGCGCCTAGTCAAAATTATCAACCAAAATGACAATTTCCATGTTTCATAGAATTGACACAAAAGTGATTCAAAAATTATTAATAATTACTTTTGTAACGAAAATATCATACATTCGTCTGATGATAAATTTAGCTTTGTCTATAAGTGACGTATACGCTTTAATAAAATTCTGATAATTTTGATACTTATATTTGGTATCTTCAACTCTGGCGAACCCCTTGAAATGCCTTTACTGTCTAAATATATAATGCGTGGACCTTTTGCAAGTACATTGTACACTACTTAGCACCGGAAGCTTTTGCAATCTGAAACGAATCTGATATTTCCTCGAAATTACAGCATGCAGAAGCGGAATTGACTGCTTGATTTTTGTTCTGATTTGTCGAAATCTAAGTTGCTCTATAGAACGAGAAAAACGCTCATATAGCTCGAACGGTTACGAAGATATTGTCGTCTCGTCATCGTATATTTTGAGTTCCGTCCACGGGCCCATTTGAAAACCGGCTTTGAACCAACTGTGCAGCGTAAATAATGAAAACAGTAGCACAACATATTTCAATCAAGTCAATTTACTAGTAAAACTACTTTATAAGACGATTATGACTATATATAAGCATAAATAAATTTCACAAAAAATAAACTAGTAATTATTAGTAATAGTCAGATATAAAAAATAATTGCTCTGAAGCTCAAGCGGTTGCAGAGATATTGCTGTTTTCGTGTATTATGGGTCTCACGGGGCCCATTTAAAACCCCTACATCCTGAGAGCCGTGTAGTTAAGCATCATATACAGCTGTGGAGGCTAATTTGTTAGACAAAATGAGTCCAAATATTTACTAGATATCTACGCCGGTTGCAGAGATACAATAATGTAATTTTTTGAGCAACATCGGAACCTACTTTTTTTGGGGGGAAGACGATGTTGGAATCTGGTTTCGCGCCTAACAAAAGAGCATATAATACAAATTGTAAGCGATCAGGTGTGCGGATCAGGATCAATTCGCCTATCCAAAGTTGAGTTATGCGTGTTAACCTAAAAAACCCAAATAACAGACATTGTCAATTTGCACCACTATTCTTTGAATGGTAAGAATTCTTTGCTTTGCTCGTTTATCTCACTACAGTCAGACTTAAACAAAAAACAATTGTCACTCAATACCTTCGGTGCACCCCTGCAGTCATGACTGAATAGAAAATACGGTAAGGGCCACATCCATACAATGCAGCAATACCTTAATGCATGGGCATCCCGCACTTTTGGTGATGCACGGAAAAAACTTACCTTAATTCGCACACCCGACCCGACTACAGTCTCCCAAGCTCCATATTCCGTATGTCCAGTACAAAATATCAAGCATGAAAACATTGAAAGATATTTAACAATGTACTCGTGCTTCAGTATAACTTGAGTTGTACTAGTGTATATACACAAGCAATCTCATTCACAGCTGGTTAAACACTAATAAATTCAAATTAAGGCTTGGGCTTAGTACGTCGATAAAGACATAGCAAGGGTTTTACTTCCGCCCGTAACAGCTACAATAACCCATTTGAAAAGAAAGAGCAGCTGGCTGCTCAGAGGCATGGTACACTACTGAAATTGGAGAGTGATAAATTATGGACCGCCCTATTGCGGCATCTCGTGAGGTGGAGGGGTGGCCTTCCCACTAGAGGCGTACCCAAAGGGCGCGGGTGATCGTGCACCCTGTGAAGGATGAAAAAACGGAGTACCCGTTAATATGTACCAGATGCATTTAAGCTGTGCCCCACCTAGCAAATCCAGTGCCCCATTTCCCCGAGGAGAAATTTCTGGCTGCAGTCTTGCTTCACGACGCAACCGCTGTTTCCTTGCGGCTGCATGCAAATGGCAGAGTTACCGGGCAATTTGTCCCTGGCCAATTCGTCTCCGTACTGTTCGTAATCAGGCAATCCGTCCCATTGAGATCTCGATCCCAAAACATTTGTTCGCTGGACCATTCGCGCCAGTGCAATTGGGTAGTCCGCCAGAATGACAACTGGGATTAGGATTATACTTGTACTTGTATCTAAGCTTAGCCCTTACCCCGGGCATCTGAGGTATAGTCGTTTGTGTGTGCCAAGCATATCGACTCTCCTTTGAGTGATTATTTTTAACACCAAAGGCTTTCGTTGACCAACCTGCGTTGCAGAAAAAAACAGTTGTAATTCTGTTTTGCAAATAGAAAACTTGAAAATTATTACTAAGCTAAACAACACTTTATTATATATATGGAAAACTACTTTAGCTAAACAAAATCAGTGAGAAATCAACTGACTGACAATGTTTGTTGTGTTATATTGAATCATTTCCATTCGTCTATCTGACTAGGCGAATAAAATAGCATCAACTCTGACTTATAGTAATAACATGAAATGAATATAAACACAAGAGACCATAGATTTTATGATCAGTTCCGATTTCTGGCTACTATTTGTAATAGCCTTTTGATCGAGAATTTATTGCGTATAAACGCATATATATATATAAAACCATTTGTAATAATAAACCATGTTCAAAGTTTATAGATAGTTTAGTTTTAATATAATCGGAAATTATTTGCATTATTTTTATAAATTATTAAATGTCAAAATTTAGAACTTTTAAAGCTTGCATGCAATGCTTAAAACTTGCGATATAATGTAATTTTGGAACAGTTGCAAATTATGCGATGTATGTACAGTGGTGTATAATGTGCTTGGAAATCAGTCAGCTAAACAGATTCAAAGTAGCTCTAAAACCTAAGCCTCGAAGATAACCGTTTTAGCAAGAGTTGATGATACTTCGCTAAAGAGTATGATACTCTTCGGCTAATGAGTATATCCAGCCAAACGATATGTCGTGATGCGTTTCGTGAGACCTGTATTTCATGGGATCGACAGTTCACCTGCCCGCTGCATTTCATATAGAGGGACAAATTCCTCCTGTTTTGTGGGGGGAGGCAATTGGTCTTTCTCGATTTCAAAAGGAGATAATTTGTACCCCCCCGCAAGGGCGTAGCCAGCAACTCTTGTGAGGGGGATAGCCAGCAACTCTTGTGAGGGGGGATGGCACGGCACTTTGTAGGGGGCACCATTCAAAAGGCATTTTCAGTAGCATTTGTGAATAATTTGTAACAGAAATGCAACTAGGGTGTAATATGTCAAGTATCAGAATCTAACAAAAATTGTTATGGAGACAAATGTAAAATGATTACCCATGTTCAGTGTTCTCACTGCCCGTTTAGCCGGTCCGCGCAACTCGAATGTTATCAAAATATGCTTTTTGAGTCTGACCCAAGGGGGCGTGCTATGCCACATGGGGGCCACGCTCCAGTCTACCCTTCGCCTTGGCTACACCCATGCCCCTTCGGTTTCAAGTGGTGGACAAATTGATCCATCTTGTAATCGAGAGAAACAAATTATCCTCCTTTGAAATCGAGCGGCACTAACGAAATACAGCGAAACATTAGTTTCCTCCCCATTAAATGCAAAGTAACAGATAAACTTTCCCCCACATTACATACACGAGCAGTGGCACAGAGCCGCGAAGCGCCCCGCGGCATCAAATATCATGGATCTTTGGTTTTAGTGATGCTTCGCTGCCGAGTTAGCATTTCGTCCGATAAGTCCCTCTTCATGTACACATTGCATCTGATCTCTGATCCGATGCGACCTCCGCATTTGTGTGTGTTTTTTCACATCACATCCCATTCGGAACCGATAAAAGTGTATACTCTGTATCGGTTCGAATGCTTTGTGAACATTCTATTCTATACAGAGGCGTGCAAAGCGGATCAAATACAGCGGGAAAGCACACTTTAATGAGGCAGATGGTTAACATCGACGCCTGAGAATTATTCTTTACTTCAGGCTGCCTTTTAATAGAATTCATTATTTTTTGGAACATAAATTCTTTTGAAAGTCAGAACAAAGGCAAAGTTGATTTTAAAAATTTTGACCTTCAAAAATTAAAGGACTTCTTTCTTTCGATTTCTTCAGTTCTATGTATAATGTCAATAATAAGTGATATGTGCTCTGTGGTATATTTGAAGCGAAACAAGCGGCGTTTCTGCTGAGGACGATAGAGGGAAAATCGTGAAAATTCTTTTTGTGTGTTGCTATTATTCATAATTCATTTTCGGATGTCCACAATTTTTTTGTTCGATAGCAAAAATGACGATGATGATGTGCTCTTTAGTATAACGTGAACAGCTCCTGCCCCATATTTCGGATAAAGATAGCAAAAACATGTTTTTAAAAAATAATTGTCTTTGCCAAATCGTGGAAGGTACCTCCAGCAGCACAAATCTTTCAAAGAACTCTGCTAAAATGAGCTTAACTGCTTTTGGCGTAAACGACTAGACAGCGTCGCACACTCAAAGAAATTGAAAGTAAGTAGCTCTATGGTTCAACTCGTAAGAATCCTCAACTACATCCCGACAAGACTGATGACATAGCTAGCTATTTCAGTGAAAAGATATCCAGCATGACGGCGCACCTTCACTAGAACCAACAAATCACGAATAATATCAGAACTGGAGAATTTGAAATATTACCTTTAACAGAAGAAAGTGTACGTCACCTAATTATTTCAAAACGTTCTAAACGCAGCCCACTTGACACTGTCCCCTTAGTCGTCATAAAGCAATGTACTGATCATTTTTGTCCAATATTAACTTTTATTATCAATTCCTCGCTAACACAACATGTATTGCCAACGCGAGAAAAATTAGCCATAGTAACGACCGATACTTAAGTCTTCGTCTGCAGATCCAAATCACTTTGCTAACCTTCCACCGATTTCTAATTTATAATTTCTATCCAAGCTGATAGAAACTGCCATATTTATTGAACTTTATGCTCATCTTGAGGCAAAGCTCCTGATTCCGCCCCAGCAGTCGGCATATCGTAAAGGTTTTTCAACTGAGACAGCTATTCTTCAAATATGCTCCGATATACGAGACAATATAGCCAGAAGAAACGTGAAATTGCTTGTATCGTTGGACCTCACCACAGCTTTCGACTTGATTTATCATCAGCTTTTACTCAGTCGTTTGTGCAGCATTGCCGTATCAACCACATCGATCGAATGGTTTAAATCATACCTGAAAGATTGATCCTATGGCTTCACAATTGGTGATAAAACGTCATTCGTGGTCAGTGGTCAGAACCACATGTGGTGTTCCACAAGGAAGCGTTTTTGGCCCTCTATTGTTCAACATCTATATCGCACCTGTAATTGACGTTATAACAATTCCTGGTTTTAACGCACACGCTTACGCCAACGACATCCAGTTTTACAAACAGTTTGATAGAAGCAGCATCGCTGAAACTATTCGTTTCGCTGAGCTTCTAATGATTGCCCTAGGTGAATGGTTTTGCGGAGAAGTTGCGGCTAAATTATGCCAAAACTAATTTAATCTACTTTACCCGCGGCACATATACTGCGACCATCGTAGCATGTGATCAAGTTATAAAACCTTCAGACTCAATTAAATTACTGGGTGTAACACTAGACTCGCGTATGAAATTTGACCAGCATATAATAAACGTATCCCGAACAAGTATCCGGCAACTTAGCGAAATGTGGCGGTTAAGTCCCAGACTGGCCGATAATACTGCTCACATGATTATGCGAGCATTCGTTGTGTCTCGCTTGGATTATTGCAACTCATTTTACTACCAGCTATCAAACACACGACTTCGCCCTCTTCAGATGCTGCTACACAGCGCCGCCAGATTTGTCAAACGAAGTGGAATCCGAGAGCATATCACCCCAGTATTACATGGCCTGCACTGGTGAGCCTTGGAAAAAACGCAAACTGTATAAAGTTTCAACTATAATTTTCAATGCTCTCTCTTCTGGAACGCAGCCACTGCTTAGATACATGCTGCAGTTGTCATCCGTGTCCCGACTAGCTGCTAGCCAAATTCTTTGTGTTGACGTTTGCCGGGGCGATAGTTTTCGATCTTTGGGTCCAATATCTTGGAATCTTCTTCCTTGCGACTAAGGGATCTGAACTTGACACGACTACAATTCACGAGCAGACTGAACACGTATTTATTTTGTCACTGATCGTTTATAAAACGCGTCTGTGTAACGTTTCTCGAAATATGCGCTATATAAGTGTTTAATATTATTATTATTAAATCTAGCCTTACAGATACGAATGTTTCGAAGCCCATTTCTCACGACACAGATTTCGCATCGAAATTTATGTGGCTCGTCGACACCTGCAGTTTTGCTGACAGCGACGTTTTTGTAGGATCACTCCTTGGGCAGCCATGAACCCGAGCATGGTTCGTCGATCTTTTGCCAGAAGTACCGATTTTTCAAATTTCACAGTGTTATTGCTTGTTTTTACCTCACAATTAGTGCCTGTTAGGTAATCAAGCACGCTACGATGGATTTGCTATCTACAGTCCAACTTGGATATATTGTACCGTTTCATTAGTTTTCAAGGGTTTTACGGTCGGCGAACCCGATTTCCAATATGTGCGTTTTCATTTGTATGACTATGTATTGCGTACAGGGCATCAAGAATGGTCTTTATACGCATTTCTGAAGATTAAATACAATGATTTGGTTATCTAGAGTGCAGCGTGCATATTTTGTGCCTTTTTATGGCTTTTCAAAGGCCTTATTATGAACCCGATTTCCAGTATATAGTCTGTCTTAAGTCGTTTGGTTACATATTGCGTAGAGGTCATCAACAATTGTCTATATAAGTTTTTCGATAGCCGGAATACGACGGTTCGGTTATCTAGAGGGCAGCACAAATACTTGATGCGTTTGGCCGTTGCTTTCGATATGTTTTGGGGTCGACGAGGTTTTAGGATTTTCAATGGGTTCAGGGTTCAGGACGTTTTAAGGTGGTATATCCTTCAAACAAAACCTATTACAGATGACTAAACAAAATGGTAACTTAAAAACGACACCACGGTCGCTCCGTTTCAGCTTCGCTTGCGAGATACTAGTATCATTTTATGCGAAACTTCGGTTTTAGAAAACCCGATACCACACCACCGGATATTCGAAATATCCTTCATTTATTCATCTAGCTCGCTAGCACGCTAAACTTTGCAAAATGTTTAAACACAGAGAAAACTTTTCTGAAAATCAAAAATCAATCAAAAATGAATTTTTGTAACATTTGACTTCTTTATTAATATTGCAGCGGGTGATCAAGTTATAAAACCTTGAGACTCAATTAAATTACTGGGTGTAACACTAGAGTCGCATATGAAATTTGACCAGCATATAATAAACGTATCCCGGACAAGTATCCGGCAACTTATCGAAATGTGGCGGTTACGTCCCAGACTGGATCACAATACTGCTCACATGAATATGCGAGCATTCGTTGTGTGTCGTTTGGATTATTGTAACTCATTGTACTACCAGCTGCCAAACACACCATTTCGCCCACTTCAGATGCTGATACACAGCATCTCCAGATTTGTCTCCCGAAACGGAATCCGAAGCTATATTATCCCAGTATTACATGACCCGCACTGGTTACCCTTAGAAAAGCACATATTGTATAAAATTTTAACTATTATATACAATGCTTTCTTCTGAAACGCCGCCACTACTTAGAGGCATGCTGCTGTCATCCGTGTCCCGACTAGCTGCTAGCCAAATTCTTTGTATTGACGTTTGTCGGCGCGTGAGTTTTCGATCTTTCGGTTCAATATTGTAGAATCTTCTTCCTAGTGACCTAAGGGATCTGAACCTAACCCGGCTACAATTCACGAGCAGGCTGAAAACGTATTTATTTAGACATTGATCGTATTTATAAAACGCGCCTGTGCAACGCTTCACGAAATAGGTTCTTTATAAGTGTTTACTATTATTATTCATATCCAGCGCTTTTGTTACTTCAGAGAAAAAGGCTCGTTACAAATGTTTTTATTATTATTATTAAAAATGGTCAAAAGAAATTTCAAAATTTATGCGCAAAAGAAATAGAAGATTCTAATTTCAAACAAACGACTTTAAACTTTTACTACACAAATTAACTCGTAATTCGACTAGACTAGCAATGAACAAACTGTTGCCGACTAGCCGACACGGACGCGAGCCATTTGCTTTGGACGTATGGTCGCTAACCACTAAGCTATGACGATACTGTTGCTTGGATTGTTAACACCATCGCAACGCGAGCGAGTAACAAACACTAAAACGCACACCTATGCAATTAACTGAGTTATACGCTACATTGTGTTATTTTAAGTTGCACCATAGCAGTTACACGGGTTAAAGGGTTAAGTATTCTGATAAGCGTTGTTTCTTGAAATTTGAAGTTGGTGTACTACAAACTGCTTCCGGTGAAACGTGTGTATGATGATAGCAGTCCAGGCGAATTGCTCGGATCTAACTTCTCAAAAGTATTCATTTTTGATGACGGAAATACGTTGAACTGACATTGCAATATATCAACGTGAACTGTCATGGGTTTCATTTACCTTACGAAATGTCCGTATGGAACTATCACAACTGAAAGCCAAACACAGCGATTGGCCAGATGATTTCACTCAATATTTTGTTTGCGAAAAGAGACACCATTTGTTTCCGTCTCGTCTACATATTTGATCAACTGTTCATTACTGGCGTGCTCAAAGATATTTCGCTCCACGCTGATATTACGTTGTCTAAACAATTACCTCCCAAGTCCATGGTTGCGCGCCGATGTCATAGGAATTTTTAAAAAGGTGATTAATCACAGCCACTAAACTATAGACTTTTTTAACTGCTATCATAAGTTGCAAGCTAATAATATTAACAATGAATTTATAACGCGCCTTTTTCGCAGGACCGTTGCAAAAGCGCAAGAGATTGTCAGAATATGCAATAGTGAGAATGAAGCAAGTTTGTAATATCACTCTGGTGAACTGGGAAACTGGTTAGTCTTCAGTTTTGCTTTAAACGCAGTCACGGCGGGAGGACTGTCACGTAGAGTTTGCGCCATACTATTCCAAGCCGACGGGTCGAGAAACCAAAAGCTGTTGTTTATAGCGATGTCAATCCGAAGGATTTGGCAGCTAACGGAGATTGTTCTAATTAGTCATAACATAGCTTATATACATACGAGCAAATAATCTGATCGGTTCAAGCCAGAACGGATTTTTATCTAAAGGCGTGTTCACACGCTCAAACTTTTTGCTCATTTGATCAAATTTTGATCAAAATTTGAAAGCATCTTTTTTGCATTTTTTGTAAGTTTGAATGTGTGAACACTGTTCAAACTTTTCAAGGATATTCTTGTAGCCAATCATCGACGAGATTCATTACTTGAAAAAGTTTGAGCTCAAATTTTGTTCTCAAATTTTGAAATATCGCAATTTTTCGTTAAAAATTACCGTCAAATTTTGATCAAAATTTGATCAAACTTTGAGCTCAAATTTTCAGCTCAAAATTTGAGCAAAAAGTTTGAGGCGTGTGAACACGCCTTTAGAAATCCAAAATCAGGCAACTAATTGAATCAGTGAACGGTTGGTTACTAGCCCTATATAGCAACAAATCAGTTGACACTGCTCATATTGACTTTGCTAACGCCTTCGATACAGTGTCTCATGCTATGTTAATCGAAAAGCTCAGCTGTTTCGGAATTGATGGCCCATTATGACATCTTCTTTCTTGAGACACCGCAAGTTTTGAGTTAAGATTAATAACGTTTATTCTGACGAAAATAACGTTTTATCTAGCGTTTCCCGAGGCAATTTCATGGATCCTTCGCTTTTTCTATTTTGCATAAACAACCTTGCATCAACGAATTATTGTAAACAATTTGCGGATGACGACAAGTTGTATGATAAATTTTCACTTAGCAACAGCGATTAAGCAATTGAAAATGCTCTTGACAGTGTTTTCGAGC
>JASANE010009417.1:0-39999 GCA_030248225.1 Trileptium ribeirensis | reverse complement strand
TTGTGCAATTCCTTTTCGACCACATTTTCATCGAAACTCTATTCGTAGGAGATGCTACTAGGAGTACGCGGCATAACACACGCCACTGTGTTTAAGAAACTAACAACAACATTACGATAACAGTAATCTACAAGTAATCGGAATGACGGATGCCTAGTTCGACAGACCGTAGCCGTCAAACGATCGATATTTCGAGGGAATATCAACTATGCTTTTTGATACAGAATCTTATTGCCTTTCCAACGAAACCGAAATGAACAAAATTGTTTGAGAATCCAATTCATAATTTGAAGTGTAAATACTGCTTAGTAGAAACAGCCGTTACTTACGCTAAGTTTGGCTGTTCGTAGCATTTTAATGTTGGTTCATTATTACAGATAACTTATGTTGCCTGTTCGATTTTAATTTGCGATCATTTGTTATGTGAGTTTTCTGGGTGAACCTGTTGCTATCGCCCTGTGTCTGTTATTCCGTAGGAATCGCACATCAGGAACACGTTCAAATCAATAACATCAAAAGTCTATTAGGGAAGAGTATGACACTTGCCTGCACTCACATGTAAACCCGTGTCTGATGGCCCGGGCGTTTTCGGCCTAACCCCCAGTTTTCTATGGGGGAGTCGAGATGCATAGACTCGCCTAGTTTCTGGGGAGGGGGGATAGCTCGAAAACCCCAGTTTCTGAGGGGGTAGGTCGAACCCCCCTCCCCCAAATTTATGAGTGTCAAATTTATAAATAACTACTGGTTCAACCGAACCCACCAGAAAATGGGGGTCCGACCTATTTCCCCCGGAAACTGGGGGATGTCCGAGCTACCCTCCCTCAGAAACTAGGGGGTCTACCTCCAAAAAACAGGTGGGTCAGGCCAAAAACGCCCGCGTCATCAAACACCGGTTTACATGTGAGTGCAGGGAGGTGTCTTACTGTTTTCTAATGCACTCTTGATAACATCGATTGGAATAGCAAAAACTTAATTTGTGATCTTTCATTTTCTTGGACAAAGCATCCCATATGGGAACGGCATAGTTTACTAGATATGCCGTGCCACCGGATAACTAGAGATGCTATTAGGTTTCATTGTGCTTTTTAGTTCGTCTGAAAGTGAAGAAGTTTAACTTTCACTCAGCAAGCATGTAAAATCACCGGGTCACCGCCATTGCAACCCTTCCTTTTCTCACTGGAGTAAACTAGACGCGAGTTCTATGCGTTGTTATATAGTCCACGTTTCAAAATGTCTAACGAATCTAAGCGGGCATCGATCCGCCTAACTGATCGTTAAACCGCTATTATAGTTGTATCTGTTATATATTATACACTACAGAAACTGACATACACTTTTTCTCATTTTGCAAACATCCCGAATCGTTGCACTAATTCTAAATCACACTCGTGTGCGCTTGGCGATGACAACGACATGCGGTTGATCTCTGTTCGACTGTCCGTTGGCACGCTACACCCTGTCAAATTACCTATCGAATCAAGCTGCGACTGATGGTGGGCATAAAATACCAAAAATCTTATTTTCAACTGTAAAGTGGGTAAATCAATCCTCATTGTACTCTGTAGACATTTTCAATTATTCCCGACGAGTCTCTGTCTGACTTTCCATTATTCCATGGCTACTAATAATAGCGCCCCCACCGGCACTAAAACTATCTCTGTTTTTACCCTTTTAGCATCTTTATATTCTTCGCCAGCGGGATAGGTCTGTTACCCTCATTTGAACTTCCTTATCATGATGAGTACAACTACTGTATGGAGGCATCGTTCCGCCCAGCCGTTAGTGCAACAGATCTCGCGAAATCTCCATACACTAAATACATATGTGTTGACATAGGTGGTCAGTTCCCAGTTTTGCGTCTGCCCCCTCATATCTGGTATCATTCGCACCGTGCGCATCTGCCCTCAGTACATCCAAATTCGCCCGAGAATCCTGTGCCCCATGTCCCTTCGGTTGTACAGTGTTATATTTTTTCTTTTCTTTTTTCTGTAATCGATCTTTTCGGTAGTTCTTTTCTTGCGTCTGGTCGTTTTCTTTTTGTCTTTTCATCGTGCTCCTTTCACGAGCTTTTGGCCGTTCTTTCGCTTTTCTTTTCTGTGTTGTTTTTGTGCTGTTTCTTCTCTGTTTGCGACCTCTCGGCCTTTGTTTTGTTTTCATTTACATTTTCTTTTCTTCTTTCCTCTCGTACCATCTCTTCTCCTCTGCTCTCTTCTGCTCTTTCTCTTATCGTTCTATTAATTAAAATTTAAATTATTGATATGAATAATATTAGTTTAGTTATACACATATAATTAATTCAGACATACATATTAATATATATTTCATACATGTATATAAGTATAATAAATATAAATCTTAGGTAAAATTGCTAGTTTTACGAACTGTTGGAATACATACATGTATTATGTACGATAGAGGCATAAAGAGGTGCGGCTGTCGAGTCACAAGGGATCCTGGCTGAAGATGTCCCTTGGATGGGTGTTCCCGTAGAGGTAATCATGTCGCAGCATCCTCTCTCGGCACCGTTCTCGGGTCCTTTCCCCCTGGAACGTAAGTTGAGGACAGAATAAACGTATATTGCCGGACAGATAAGGTAATCGTCCATTGTTTGTACGTTACCTGTAGCATAAATACAGGCTAATGAATGCCAATCTGTTTGGTACACAAAGACATGCTCATTTTCGAGGCACGAACTGTGTATTGGGCATATTAAAATGTCTGGTCGGCAGAGCAGATAATTGAAATTATAAAAAAGAGCCAGACGGTTGCGTAATAGTCCAAACTTTACAAACGACGAAGCTTTTAATCTCTCTTTGAACAGACTTTGTCGGAGTATTATTCGCCTAGCGTTCCTTATCTTATACAGAGTTGCTGTACGGAAAGATCCTAGACAATTTTGAGCGTAGTTTGGTCAGGCTTTCCCACTGGCACTAATGTCAAAGTTGATAATAGTCTGAGTGATGGTGCTTAAATAGTATTTTAACCTTAGCCCTAGACGTCGTTTATTTATATTAAACAAAGAAAAATTCTCCAAATTTCAACTTTGGCACAATTTTACAGGTGCGGGACATCCTTTTGTCTTCATGATTTTCTTTAGAATTTAGCCGCCAAGAGTTTACTGCAGGACCAAAACACTCAAAAATTTTTGTTATCACCATCGCTCTGAAATCCCGAAATTAATTTAGAACTCTTGCTCGCCTCTGATGGGAGAGCGATCATTATTGTATGCGGAACACAGTTTTAAAATTTCGAAGTCGGGCGTACCACCTTGAATATTGGAATCAATTCAGCTTCAACAGCGCGGAGATGAATCGACTCTACTGACCGGTTTCGATGCGTTTTACATTTGGTTTTGTGTGTATATTTTCATGTAAATCGTACAAACTCAGCGCTATGGGGTTTTGCATAGACGTAAGGAATCTCGCAAGGAGTTCACCGGGTGCTTCCCATGTAGTCAAAGTTTGTAAGTATGAGAATAGGTGTTAGGAAATGGGGGTTGATTTTCCCCAAGGATCAGCTTGCCGTAGGTAGCGAATAAGCTATATGAATGCACATTAACCCACAAAATTTTACCATAAAATGTAGCTAGTCACATATTTCATCTTGGGTTGACTTTTCGTCAACATTCGGGCATACCAGCCCCGTCTCTGATTTGTTACACAGAGTGTCGCCTGAAATTTTCTTAAATGGTCTAGTTTCGATTTATGCGACTGGGAAAATTTAGCCGAAGTTCTTTTGATCCTCGTGGTCTTACGCAGATTTTAAAATAAAACTATTTGAACGTAATATGCCAACATTTGCATGATTATCGAGCTGAGTTAGGCTTTGATAATTTTTCCTGAGATGACCACGGCTAAAATTTTGTAGAAGGAAAAGGGAATGGTTAAAAATAAGATCCACTCTGGGGTTATTGTTGGCAGTACTGCTTTAAAATTTACAGCTTAGTAGAATGATCGGCGGTCATGCTGCGTTTGGGGTCAAACGAATTTCAGACGTAGGATGGATGACGCGTACCATCGCGGGCAACACTGAGTCCTCGGCTTGGGTGATGATGTGTTATTTTTATTTTGAGTTAAATAAATTTTTGATTAGGCCCGGTTTTCGAGCGGAGGATTAGCCTATGGCCAAGGTTAATATCACATAAAGTACCAGAATTGCAATCACTCGAGTTTAGTAGATCTCGATCAAAGAAAGGTGCGCTTTCGCTTCGTTTAGCTTTTCTTTTTTGTGTTTTGCTTGGTTTATTCGTATTTATCGTCGCTTCTGGCTTCATATGATGTATACATATATATGTATATATATATGATGCATGTTATTATACTATGACTGATAAAGCTTCTGTTTGTCGCACTTGCGTTCAGATATCAATGCATACTTGAGAAAATTGGTTTGAGAAAATGACATAATGTTAGAGACGGAACTAAAAAAATTTCTAATACCTTTAGATGGAAAATTGCTGACCGATTAATAAACTCATTGGTACCTTCTTTTGTTGCCCCGTAAAATCTGTTTTTATGTTGTAATTAAATTATAACGCTATACAAGTGGTGTATGAGGAAGAAAGAAGAACGCATGTTCCAAATGCTCCAGTGGCTCACCTACATTATTAACGGGCTTATTGGCAAATTTAGAAATAAAATTAAAACAATCACCTCTCAGTGATTCAGACTTTGGTACACTGAATTAAGCTAACTCTCTCGTTCGGTAAGGTTTAGGCCGTTTGCTCTGAAAATACAAATCATGCTTCTAAAGCAGGAACAAGGGAACATTTGGAACAACAAACGAATAAATTGAGGGCACCGAGTGTGTCGCAGCGCCTTCGAAATATATCAAAATGACATCAAATCATGTTACATGAGGCACCTTGTATAGCTAACTAACTTTTATAACAACGAAAACTAAATAAGTGGAAATCCGCGCTTAATAAATGTTCGTGAACTAGGCGCTGGATATGAACCAGCGAGTGGTATTTGCTCAAAATCCGGCTTATGTTTGTTCCGAACTTTTGTCAGCTGTGCATCCAAATTTTATAGGATATAAGCCAAACTTACTAAGAGATCTAGATCCCAATTTGTCCTAGGTTTAGATATTTCTAGTAAATAGTCAGTCTAGGCCCACGCTGTAGCGCCGAGAAAAGGACTACGTCTTTCTCGAACGCAAACTGGTTAAGCTTTAATTTTCCGTTATTTGCAGGTGTATGTACGGATTAATCAACATTAAATTTGCCTAGATTTTAGCTGATGTCTTTTCATAGACCGGCGCCTAAGCATCAAAATTTAGCTTCTCTTTCGAATGGGTGATATTACTATGGGTTAATTCCAGTTAAAATGTCATCCTATACGGTAGGACACTTGCGACAAAACACATCGCACTGCATGCGCCTCCATGGTCTGGAAATTAAACCCGATCTGAGAAAAGTTTGGCTTCAGATCGAGCGGGAGCAAAACCCTCAAATTTTTTATAGCGATTATCGCTGAGTTTTCGATATTTTCATTATTTTGCTCGTATGGCTCTTTTGGATTTCAGATAGCATTCGCAGATATGTTTCGGGTTTAAATTCAGATTCAATTTGTAATATTCTCTCTGTTAAGTTATGGTTTCAGGCGGGTGTCTCAGGACGAAGACAGGGACAAGGTCAGGGTTGTGACTGGATGGATCACGAAACGGGTGTCAAAGCTAGGTTAATTCGGAGAGTTAAGATACCTAAGATAATCGACAGTGATTCACGGAGAATGTTGGAAAATTTGTGTAAATCGAGCCGAGTTTGGGCATTCCCCGTCCTTTAATAGGCATAAGTCCGGGATGCGCCTTCAGAGCTTAACATAGATATACAAGTCATACAAGTCATTTGCCACAAGACAGATACAAAAGGTATTCAAATCCATATAAGCAACGCAAATTGGCTAAATAGCAGGCCGCTAAAAATGCCCCAACTCGCCCCTAAACAATTGGCACATGAACATTTGTGCTAGGTTTCCTGAGTATTCGGAATAGTGCCCCAGTTTTAATAGCATGGTTTGGCTAATTACTTTTTTGAACCCATAGCTGAGTTAAATATCTCCAAAATTGAGGGTCACGAAATTGAATGTTGTCATGGTGACACATTCGCTGGGATCGTAGCCTGTATGTAGTCAAATCATGTGCTGGGGAAAATGTCAGAAGCATCTAGTTTCGTTGGCGCCGTAACCTGTAATCGTTGCTTCTCATTATTGTCGATCATTTATTGTATCATAGTAACCTTGTATTGATGTTATAAAGATCTTGAAATAAAATCTCAAAAATCAATTACCGTGTCCTGTGTTAATCACTCTTATGGCGTAATATGTTTCTCCGCTCAAACTGGACAGCTATCAGAGTTACACCCTGTGGATGACAGATCGCAAGTCTTCGTACTATTCGCGCTAATGTATGAAAGTAATCGAAGTATTGCGAGAGGAAACAACGAAATGAGTACTGGAAATAGCTCACGAAATAACCATATACTAATCGCGATTAAAGTTCACTAGTCAAAATATATGATTCCAAACAAATAATCACGGTCTATATTTCATCAACCCAAGAATCCGGCGTTAAACTTTCAGAGTAGATATCCTAAAAATGAAGCGTGAGCCTGCTTTAGGTGCCTCTGCAAAAGGCTGTTCTTTTGTCAAAATCATGGACTAGCGCAAAAATTCGTGCTCACGTTTGTGAAATCACTATTCGCATTTTTATGAACGTGATGCGAATGCGCTCTGCGATGTCCAAATGGAATCGGCGTTCGCGCACAATTGACAATTTCACACGTTTGTTCGCGTTCATCAAATGAAATGAAATGTAGTTCTGCACGAATATAGTCTTTTATAACTGCTGTAAGTTGGATAGTGATACTTCACTCAGTGAAGCGTCTGCCAGCGTGATCAAAGGCGAAGGGCTTTTTAGAACCTGATCCCAGTCTAATTTTTCAGGGGCTGCTTCTCACATCATTTCTTGTTTAAGTTTCTTGAAAACGTGTTTACTTTAACATAAAGCTTCGCGCGAAGGCGGGATTCTACTGCAGCGTCGCCGAACCAGGAATCATTCCATGCTACCTAATACCTCTCTGGTACTTGCTCAACAGCAAAAGAGCTTATGGCTCGCTTATATACGATAAATTGTGTGTACGCTGAGTTAGTATTGTCCGAATGTCAAAATAAAGACTCAGTGGATACTGCTGTAGTACTAGCTAGTTATACGTTTTTTCCTTACAGACGTATCGATCTAGCTGTCTGGATATTCTGCTTGTGGGCTAAGTATATAGGACAGACTATAGTGCCCAGGCGGAGTGATTTCTGCAATTAATCATTTTATTATAATGTAAGAGAAGAGATTCAAATTTTGAAATTACTGTACATGAAAAATACCACTGTACAGCACTATTACGCCCTTCCACCACTTCCATCACCCTGCCCACTCCCTCCGCCTTCTGCGCGCAGAAAATATTGGCTACAATAGGTAAAAGTAGGTACAAAATTGACAAAAAACTGGAGAAAAATTAGCAAAAATCAGGGGAAAATTGGAAAAACGGGGGAAATTGGCAAAATTTAGAATTTGGAGTCTCAAAAATTTAGATTTATACCTCCCTGACAACGCCACAACGACCGGTTGATTTCCATTTGGATGCTGAAATCCTCCTTGTCTTTGATAAAATTGCGCGCGAACCTTTGTCGGAAAATTTTAATTTAAAAAATTTCGATTGTTAAGTTCGTTCGTTCCTGGATGGTCGGTGTTTAAACCATTAAGCAAGTTATCTTCTCTGTTTTAACCTCACTACGCGATAACAAGAGGACTCCTCACCACTGTTGGCTCCCAATTACCGTTGATTTTTAACTACCGTTTCTCAGCTACTGTTGGGAACTTAGTGCACTAACTTTAATAAAATTCGACGATTTTAGAATTTACAGCCTATTTAGAAAAGAATTATGTTCTATTCCACTCTAGCAAAGATATAATCTGCAAGTTGAGCTTCTTACTACGTTCGGGCATATTCAAAGCAAATGTGCGTCGTCAGCGATCCAAACGGTTTTCGCCAACCATTTATTTTCAGTTATCGTTGGGCCTTTTCCAACTACTGTTTCCAACTACGGTTGGAACCTTGGGACACTAATTTCGGTAAATACGCGATTTTTGATCAAATCCACAGCTTTTTTAGAAAAGGGCTATTTTGTAACAGCCCGAGTTTTTACGTGGAATCTTAAACATTCAAAATCAGGCCAGAAGGGCCTCAAATTTGGGGGATAAAGGGCGATCGGATACCGGTTGAGCGTGGTCCGGACTATAACTTGTGCATTATTGTTCGTTGTTATAAAATAAACCTCATGTTATCATTGTATTGTGTTGATACGGTCACGCTCCGCCAGCCCGAGGTGCGCGGGGTGATTACGCACCAAAATTGAACCAAAATTATACTGTCGGGGTATCCGATCGATCCCAGGGTCACTATCGATTCATCAATAATAATGTTATGCTATTGTATGATTGGTTTGCATTAGAAGGTGGTACGGATGCGTAGTCGGATCGGCCGGGGGCAAGGGGGAAAGATTTCGCCATTTGATTTAACAAACCTTGTTGATTTGGTGCCCCAAGGTCGATTCTGGTGCGCATCCTTAACTAAATTGCGCATATATAACGCATTTATACTTGTTGCTAAAGTGTGCAAGGTAATTTAGACATGCCCCTGTGTGTCAGGATGGGCCGAAGTAAAGTGCAGGATCACTATCATTGAATGGGGGTTTTATTTTCAATTCGGATCTCGTGGGATCTGTGCCGACACGCAGGGAAAAGAAATATGTATATGTACATGTATATGTTTCATGGGACCTTTTGAACACATCAGAAGAACGATAAAATTGTCGTAAGGTGAGAAAATTTCATTTTTCAAGGGGTGTAAGAAATTTGAAAATTTTGGGTTTTTATGTATCGCAAGCAAAGAAGGGGGACATTAAACTATCATCAGGACTCTATAGGGTTTCAAAATCACGCGTTCGGGTCAACTTACTCCCAACCCGTAAATACTTATGGACCCCCGATCCCGCGTTTAAACTCTCAAACTTTAGGGCCCTAAATCACTACGTCTCAAACCAAATCTCCCCAAATTTTGGAGCCCTATACCTCAATTGGATCCTATACTAACCATCTTATTGAAAACCGGGGCCATCCGCCCTAACGAACCTTCACAGGATTCTCAAAACTCAAATGGACCCAAAACATTTCTATTTTGCGCGCATAAAAGGGCCTCTAACGGGCCTCCCAAGGGACCTAACTAAAATTTAGGGTTTTCATAAGCAGGCGACCAGCCAGGGCATGGATACGATCCCGCCCCCGGCCGCCTGCTCTACTCCGTTCCTGAAATATGGATAATAACCTACAAAAAATCTTATTTATTTAAGGCGCCCATAGCGCTCGTATATTTTAACATTGTCGAAACCTCGCGCCGACCAGCGCGAGGTTTTGTTGTTTACGCGGCCCTCTGATCTGTTGTCCGAAACCTGTCTGCGTAGGGGCATTTATCATATTGTTTTGATCATCAGTGCCCAGCATTTTTGTTTTGCCTTTGGCCAGAGATGTGCTGTATGCCCGACGAACTGTTGCTTTTATGTCGACGGTTTAAGTGTTTGGTTTTGCTTAAGTTTTTATATATATGTATAGATGTACATCAGCAAGATGCCTTACCGCCTGCAGGAGATACTGTTAAATGCACAAAATTTCAAATTTATGGTAAGCGGGGGCTAGACACTGTATAAAAGAGACTGCCCGGTTCTCCGATCGGGACCAGTCGAGAATTTCGTTTTAAAGTTTGGCGGTTGTCGCCATTTAAGATTTTATCTCAAATAGTTTTGCTGTTTTCGCTTTCTTTTTGTCTAAACATACCAGGGTTGGTTTCTCGCCGTGCCCCCACGGTGGAGAGCCTTCCCTGGTTTTCGCTTCTTTTCGATCGGATAAAGGGCCGTCCTTTGCGGACGTTGGAAGCGTCGGAAGGATGCTCCGCGCGCCCGTAAAGGTCGGGCCCCGCGGAATCTCACAAATTGCGTCAAAATTAATCAAAATTTCACTCGCTCGCAACTCGACTGGTTCCCCGCTCCTCGGACATTTTCCTCCTTTTACAGGTCCGAGGAGTGATCAAAATTCCTAGGGCGATGATAAGGAGCAAATTGCTGTTTTAAACAATCGGGAAGGAACAAAGTGCTTACAAAATTTCTAGGAGTGCCGAGACAGTCGCGATCCTCGTCGCGGCTTTGACCTTTCGCGAGCGATACCCCACTGGTTCTCTATAAATTTGGGAATGCGTTGATTTTCACAAAAAATGGGAAAAGCCCAGGTGTCCCCAAGTCGTGCAGCTACGGTGACCGGGAGCCCTGGGAGTTTTGGCCCCCAATTGAGGAATAGTGCAGATCATCCCCCAACAAGTGACGACCCGTGACTGTCTCGGTCGGTGATCGCCTCTGTGCGTAGGGTTTAGTAAAATTCATACTATTTCGGGTCCGGCAAATTTCGCATTACTTGGGATATGAACGTTTCATATACGAAGTTATACTCCAAGTTGCCACTAAACAAACTTCAGTAAGATTCATAGGTGCTAATCGGAAGGTTGTGGACGTAGCCGTTTGCATCCGTGGGGAGCGTGAGTTGTCCCCCGCTTGTATGAAATCGGGCTACAGCGGCGAATCCCCATTCGTTCGCTGTGTTCCAATGGCTTTTGGTTAATTTGCGATGCAAACGACTGCGGACCCGCCCGTGAAAATTTTAAAATAGAGCGAGCTGAGCACAGAGCGAAACAGAGGCTGGGGCCAGCTGTGAGCTGAAACGTATTCAATTTTGGTGGGACGTAGTTTTTCTAACCGTGCAACTACGGGGAAAATCTGCGTCGGCATCCTCTCCCGGAGCCCTCTGGGAGCGAGTTTCGGATTAGTTATGCCGGTCGCGAGCCACTCCAGTCGCTGTTGAAATTGTGTAAAATTTTGGGACCCCTGGGCTCGTTTTTGAAGGTCGAATTACTCAATGGACTAAGCCCTCGGAAAATTTTTTAGGAAATTCATCGGTTTCAGAAACACCTCGTCCGTCCTAACTCAATCAAAATTTTAGGATATCGTGTTCAAGGATGGATTGCAAACTGTACCTCAGGGTGTCTTGTAGGGCACCCGCAAGTTTCACATTATATTATGAATATTATCATTGAGTGCTATGTGCCCCGATTGGGCAATGTTATATATATAGTGTACTAAATTCAAAAGGATCAACAGTAAACCAATTAAACTATGTGTCACTTTCTGAAGCCGTTAGGAGTTTGCTTAAATTTCTGACCCCAGTAGAAGCTCAGAGATTGTTTTCAACAAGAATCTCTCGGGATTTTTGTACTAAAGTGAGCTTTGTGTCACTGCGAGCAGGCTATCCACCCCTCCGCAACCCGCCGAGTCTATCCGCTGACGCAAGCTCCCCGCGTTTCCCGTTTTCAGGGCCGTGCCGGCAATCCACTCAGCGGCCCGCATTATATCTACGTTTTGCTCGAACCGCATGTAACGCTCCCGCTGCGAATGCTCCCCCAGTAATTGTTGCTTTGCGTGACCCATTTCCCAATATATAACACTAGCAATCTTAGGTGAGACACTCAAGGGACTGGGGCCTCCGCCTCAGTGCCCCAACGTTAAAATAAGTAATCAGATTCCGTCACCATCTAAGTTGTAAGGCCAAGCGTGCTTTGTTTTCGGATTAGAACGGGACAAATAGGGACACATCATGGGGGAATCTCGTCAATGCTATACTAGGACCAGAGAACCCCGCTTAGGGAATTAAGTGGATAATGAGGGAAAGGCGAGTCAAACTTATTACCTGTGAGCAGGCTTAGGGGTTGACTCTCCCTCGGGGGACCTCATACCATTGGACACGTGGGCCAATATAGGGGCCAGGCCGAACACCCTGGTTAACCCGCCGGCAGCCTACTAAGCTAAGCGGTTCCCTTAGGTCATCGCATAGATCACCGGGGGTCGCGGAAGCCGGGGTTGTCCGGGCACCACAATAGAGCAAACAGTGGTGCAGCTGGGATCCCTTAGGGCCAGAACTGGTCCTAGTACATTTTACATGGCACTGTAACGACGATCGCCTAATAGCTGTGCCTTTTGTTGCTTTCGTCTGCGTTCAAGTTAAAACACGAACTCGACAATCCAAACACTTTTTATCATCGATTACACCCAGCTATTGTTAGGCATTTTTCAAAAGACTGATTTGCAACTATTGTTGGGTTTGGTACATTACTTTTGATACCCAATCCGCATACCCGCAAGTTTGTGGAAACGAAAAATAACTCATTATATCATTTTGTCGTGACGATAAAGTCTTCTTGATGCATATTTTTCTACTTTAGGCTATGTCCAAGCTGAAATTTGCAACGGCTATGGTTAAAACGAATTTTTATTTTTGCTGCATTATTTTATTGGTGGTATTGACCATATTATTACGTAACAAGTTATGTATTAAAATCTCAAATTTCAGCTTTACTTCGTTGTTTTGCATTTGAAGTTCATTTGTTGAGTATCTTTAACGTTCAGTTTTCATGTCTGTTAGAACTTGCTGGCGTAAGCGTTTAGTATTTAGTGCACTAAATTCAGCAAAATGCGCAGATTTTGTATCAAATCCGCACTTTATGGGAAAGAAGATAGACTATTTTGGGCCCAGGTAATACTGAGGGGCGGTACTTTATAACATTGTAAAAAAGAACAGCTTACAGCGGGGAGTTCGGGGCCCGCATCCCCCCCCCGACTGTATGCCTCATTAAAGACCTTAGCTTAGACTAAGGCTAAGGCCTTATGCAGTGCCGCCGGCACCCCCTACCCCCCCTAGGGGGGGCCTCGCCCCTTGCAGGGGCCTCGCGCTTTACAGGGGCCTCATCTCATGGCCTCTGGGTGAAAAGTTGAAAAAGTTGGGAGCCGCAGCACAACCTCAAGCACCTTTCGCAAAGTAAATGTATACAATATACAAAGGTAACCTCAGAGTTTCGAAGCCTAATCGTGAGAATGATTTTAACCGTTTCGTGGTTCAAAGTTAGTGTTTTTACTGGGCGCCTGTTTTACGGACATACACGAAAATTTATTTAGGTCAGCGTCTATGCAACTAATGTATAGCATTTGGTGTGAAATAAACTAGTAGAGGCCTTGAGGCCCCTGGTTATATTCCGGTGTTATCTACGTGATAAGTCTTGACGGTTAAAATAAATATTAGTATTAGTAATATTGTTATAATTTAGGCATAATAATATTAAATTTTGATATATGAAATATGTGTTCGTGAAATGAAATTATGGTATTCGAAAGTGGTGCTTCAAAGCGCAAACGTACAAAGGAGCAGGCTATAAGGATGCTTTTAAAATATTGCAAAGACTGTTTATAAAATTATGACCATGCATACTATCTTAATTTAAGGAACAGCTCTCAAATTTAAGGGTACACGGTCTTTGCAAATTTTTAGAGTATAAGGTAAGTGTATTGGAAAACGATTACATTAGTTAAGAAATTTGATAGGTGCCTCGCAGCCTGCTTGGGGGCCTCGCAGCCTGCTGGGGGGCCCCCAAGCAGGCTGCTGGGGGGGGCTCGCAGCCTACTGGGGGGGCCTCGGACATCCTAGCGGCGGCCCTGGCCTTATGCTTACTATAACGAGAACGGCATGGCCTGCATTTTATTTCCGCCCTTCAGGGTTACCTGAGCCCTTTTTTGTAGCAATGGCACAGATTTCTAGATTTGTCTTTCAGTAGTTTTGGCTACTGCAAAGTACGCCGACTTCCATGACAATTTCAATCTTTTTCAACTGTATTTGCAGCAGCAGAGATATTACGTAGCTAGTGGGTATGGTAGATTATTTTTGGTTTTGTAATAAGTGTTAGGGTTGACCAGGCTACCAGGGAGTTCCCGGTCCGAAGCCGTCCCAAATCCCCAAAAATTTCCCAAAACCCGGGACGGATCACCAAATTCTTTATCATATCCCTCCCTCCCTTCTCTTTCTAGGTTTTTCTATTTTCAAGTTTTGTTGTCAATTGATGCTAATTTGCATGTTAGCGTTTTCTGTTAGCTTTTGATTTCTGTTTTCTATTCAGTCTTCTCTTTGCTGTCGAAGGATAAGATGACGCTATATTTACGCGTGTACCGCCTACGCTTAAAAAGCTGTATCTTTTACTTATATTATTTCGCGTCAGAATCCGAGCTTACGAAATTTCTTATACGAGTATTTGGCTTTTAATTTTACTTTTAACAAATGGTTACTGATTTACTGGAAATTACCTAGCTATCTACCGCTGTTCCTTTTGAATTGTTTGCTTAATTATGAATCTTATGCTTATCGAATTTAATGTTTTTATCTTGTTTTGCCTTTGATGTGGTGCGTGGTACGAAGCTGTGATAGAGTAATTGGAAAAGATACCTGGAATTAGCAGACTACTGGAAAAACCTTGACATACTTTGGTGTGGAATGTAAAAACAATTCACGTTGTCGTTGCGTCGAGAATATTCTTCACACATAGGTGCTTATTGCTCTACTAATTTACTTTATTCGTATTATTATTCCCGAATAAAACCTGAGCGAGCACGAGCGTTAACTAACCTTAACCACGCGCCTAGCTGTTCCGTCTTGAGGATTTAGTCAATACATGCCCTAACAACAAGTATTAAATAACTTACTTAGAATAATAGTACGCTCAAAACGTGAGTTGAGAGGAAATAACTTCTTAGAATAATAGTACGCTCAAAACGTGAGTTGAGAGGAAATAATTGGTACAAGGATCAATCACAGAAATCGAGTGTCGTCAAGGTGCTACTCGTTTTTAATCACGGAGTGTCGAGAACAGTTGGAGTCCGAATATTGAGTGGCGAAACTAAGTATACTGGAAGTGGTCAAGTATTTTGAGATCAAAAGACCAGGTGTTTATATAGTGGCGTTACGCGGAACCGACCTGTATTACTAATTGTTGTGCGATTGACTAACTTCGAGTATATAAACCTTCTAGTTTCGGCTGGTTTGGCTCTATATCGGAACCAAGTACAGAGCAATTCGAATAGTCACGCAGCAACGCATTAGAAAAAGAGGTACGCTGATCTAGATAACGCGCGCCAAAGAACAATAAATAATCCCCACGGGCATACTACTGCCACGCGTACAGACAACACACCGAGTGATAAATCCCTTCCCAATGTAATAATCCGATAGCCGCCATAAGAAATTATAGTCCAACCCCCACTACCATCAAAATTTACAAAATAACATGCTGACCACGATGTGGTATAAAAGTGTGGAACAATTTTTATAAAATACGTTGGTCAGTATTTTCACAAAAATTGAAATCGACCCCAGTCCCGAATAAGGCATAAGTCAAAATAAAAATTATTTATATTGTAATAAAAATTAGTAGTCCACATAATCCTGACGAATTACATAATTCCAGTCTAAAATTTAATATACCAAAATGCCACTCCAAAGAACGCCACCTGAAATAAATGCACAAAAAGAACTGTCAGTCAAACCCAAAAATACCAAAGATCAGATCTCGAACAATACAACAAAAGACCTTGAAGAGATAATGCGCAAGTTCAACCCAAATACACCGTAACCGAACAGAAACGAACAGGAAAGTTTGCAACAAACGTATACCGAAACGTTTCATGAAGAAGCAAGCACAGAGGAACTGTTTTCAAATACGAGAAACCCGGAAAAATATATCCGGAGTACCATCCAAAAGTTGCGATGCGAAAACAAAAACAAATACAGTTCATAGAAAGGCATGCAAAATTAACAGACGAATTACAACAGTTCTGTCAAAATATTGAAGTGAACCGAAAATTTCGTTGGCACAGCCAAGAACGGAATCGCGAAATACGGATGATGACGAAATAAAGGTAATTCGACAAAACATTGGTAGCGAGCAAGAACAGTGGATAGAACGAAACCAAAACGATTATCGACCAAAAATTGTAATTCAAGTCGTGGAATACGATGGACCTTTCAATATGGGTCAAATATATACAACACCGCCGAATAGCAATAATTCGAAACAAACGGAAGCAATAATAACCACGACTAATGATCAAGGAATAACAAACATGGAACGGAGTACGGTCGAAATTCAGCAAATAACGGAACAACAGCAACAACAATCAGTGACAATTAATAAAATAAATGAAATCCAAAGTGGAACCCAGAGCGAAATGAGCCAAATGAATATAAACCAACATCAAATTGGGGCAATCTCGAGATAAGGAAATGTGTATCGAAATCAAAATAGCATAAACTATGATCAAATTGGTACAAGCCAAAATCAAGGTATATAGTATGATTCAAGCGCGAAACAATGGAAATCATGATCATCTCGATTCAAACAATGAACAATTACGTGCACGAATCGCGTAAATCATGTGAACTTTAATCAATCCGAAGTAAATAACAATCAATATGGTGCAAACTCAGATTGGTACAACGTAAATCAACGACACTTTAATGCAAAAGGAAAAGGATATAGTCATGTCGAACCGTATAAAGAACAAGCCGACATAAACCAAAATCGACTCAATACAAATAGTAACCGACTCGGCAGAATTTGCGAACGATTCGGCGCAACACAATATGATATGAGCCGAATGCAAATCAATACGAACCGAATACAAGTACCGCAAATAATAACAAACGGCGGTACGACTCAAATGACGAATATCTACAAGCAAGTACAAACCTCGCATATGATAATGAATTGTGGTCCATTTCAAACGACGACTACGTAGAGCCAATATCAAGGAATAGCAACCGGTGCAATGCAAAATGCGGCGCATGAACATTATGATACAACAGCAATAGCCCCACAAAGCAACCAAATACCATTCATTACGAACAATTCAATAATCAATCCAGGAATACCATTAGCAACGGCAACACCATATTTGTATCAATATGAACAACCACAGCAAATGGAAATGAACCAAATCAATAAGCGGGACCAACAAAACAATGTCCTAATAAAAATGAACCAACAATTGATTGAAGTGTTGATCAAAGAATTGATCACAAAATTCAAAGAAAGATTCGACGTACCAATAACATTGACGAATCACATGAATAAACTGCAAAGCTTACGGCAAACAAGAACAGTCAAAGATTTTTTGGGGCGAATTCCTAGTCTACGCATCACGAAACCTAACCAAAAAAGGTGTGCCCGAGTTGTGAAGTCCTCAAGTCAGCACTAATAACAGGACTAAAGGAAAGACTAAACAAAAGAGGAAACCTTCATAACATTATCAGAGAAAGCGGAGGCGGTCGAAAAGTTAAATCAACAAATTACCGAAGGCCTACAAGGCATGAATCAACAGCGGCCAAAGTATCGAAAAATTCAACCAAACCGTTTGAACCAAACTCAAATAAGACCAAATATCGATCAATGAATGTGGCAACCGAGAGTACAACGACCACAAACACAATGGCGCCCACAACAATGGAATAATCAACCGATACAATTACAGCAACCGCAACAACAACAAATGATACAGCTACGGGTGATGCCGATACCAATGATCCCAAAACAGGTGGATACGAATTATCCACAATCAATACTGCTAATACGGAATTACGGACAGATGGGAATACCACAAACAATATACCCAACGCAGATACCACAGCAACCAATGCAACCTCAAATCAACTGGCAACAACCTCAAAGAATGCCAGTACCAAACCAACAACCACAAGCTCGATAAACGTTAATGAATCAAACACCACCAAAATGTAACAAATGTGGAAAGTTAGGTCATAAAACGGAGCAATGCTTCTCAAGAAATCCCGGTCAAAACACAAGGGAGAACCAAAGAACAAATCAACAACAAAATCAAAATCGTTTCAGAGTAGTGCCGAACCGACCGAGTCAATCAAATGAAGAAACAAGAAACCATTTATCAAAGTCGAGCGTAGTAGAACGATAAAAAGGCCTGCAAGACGAACTGGAGAAAATTGAGGATTTATCATTAGATGAAAAGAAAATAAAATTTGTAGAAGTGAATCAAATAAACGAATCACAAGAGCATGAACCATGTAACGACCCGACAGTCTTATCAAGTATTACATCGATAGATATCCGGAATACAATAAAATATTACTAGGATTAATCGATACCGGATCGCAAATCACGATCTTCAGCGAGGAATAATATGACAAATATTCCAAACATTTGTAACTCAGAGAAACAGCGTTATACGCAGTGAGATTCAAGGGAGAATTAGTGGAAAGAGCAGTGGGCTATTTTTTCGTACAAGTCTACATGGAAAAGAAAATATGAAAGATTCGATTATCAACAATTCAAATTCATTCAAATCAAGAATTCAAATGAATGGTAAACCGTTTCCCCATAGTTGGCTAGTGGACGAAATGCGAACGGTCAAAGGAATAGAAGGTAATCATATCGAAATATGCAAATGCTTGTACAAACAAATAATTCCATCATGGTCGGCGAAATTCATCGAAGCAAAAATACCAGAAGAAGTAAACGAAGGTGACACGATAATAGTGGAACCCTTAATGAAAATTAGCAATGGATTAGCAATACCAAACAGTGTTATCAAAGTGGAAAAGGGCAAAATCATAGCACCAGTAAGCTATCTAAACACGATAGAAATGGAGATTATCGAAGATCAATCGCTGGCACGCAAAGTAGAAGAAACAATTATAAGAACAGTGGTCAATTAAGAAACACTCAAAGAGCAATCGATCGATTCGAAAAGAAACAAACGAAGAGCCGTATAGCAAAAGAAAAAATGAAGCAAAATGGGCCCAAAATCCTAAAACGTGGAAAACCAATATTTAAATCATGGGCTGGCGAAATACGAATGAAAAATCCAAAAATAATATCGATGGTAGACACAGAAGTACAAGAACGGAAAATAGAGCAATGACGAAGCAGTATCGAACAGTTGCAAGAACAAATAATACGCCAAACGGAGCACATGAACAATATCGAATTGCCAACCGAAATTGATCTCGAAAAATCGGCTACTGATGGAGAAGGGAAGGCGTATTTGCATAAATACCAAGATGTGTTTTCAAAATCAGATTTCGATGTTGGTATGAATACGCAAATGGAACACTATATTCAAACCACAGTCGATAAACCGATACAACAGCCACTGCGGCGTTTACCGTATGTTGATCGAAACCAGGCAAGTAAACAAGTACAAGAAATGCTTGCTCAAGGTGTAATTAGAAGTTCATATAGCCCGTGGGCTTCACCATTCGTCCTAACTAATAAAATGGACGGAACAATAAGATTCTGCGCGGACTACAGAATGCTCAATTCAGTCACGAAAAGAGACAGTTTTCCTTTGCCAAGAATTGACGAAATATTAGATGCATTACGAGGAGCAAACTACTTCTCAACCTTGGATCTAAAATCGGGATATTGGCAAGTACCAATGAACGAGCAAGACAAAGAAAAGGCAGCATTTATATGCCACGAAAGCTTGTTCGAATTCAACGTTATGCCCTTTGGATTAACGAAGCACCCGCAACGTTTCCAGGAATGATGCAATTGGTTTTAGCAGACGTTCGAATTCCATTACGTAGTAACAAGTACTGTGATGAAGAAACTCGATATTCAATTACGGAACAAGAATGTCTGTCGGTAATCCGAGCAGCCCAACATTTTCGACCGTATCTATTGGGAAATCATACAACAATTATAACAGATCATGCATCGTTGCTTCAAATCCTCAACAAAGAACGACCGTTAGAACAAATGGCCGTGCGATTAGTCCGAATGGCCAACAAGATTCTCGAGTATGAATATACAATTGTATACAAACCGGGACGATATCACCAGAATGCAGACTGTATGTCGAGACCACCAGTAGTTGCTGGAACCCAAAACTTGGAGACAGAGGAAGAAGAAACAAAGAACCGATATACACCGCTAATAACCAAAAGAATTAGCGGAAATCAACAACCGGAAATTCCAGATAAGAACGAAAGAAGCCTAAAGAAAGAACCAAAAACAACAGGAACTTAAAGAAAAGAGGTGTACCCAAAAAGAAATACCATTGACCAAAAACACAATAAAACAAAGTGATAGCGAAGAAGAACCGGTGATCGAAACAAGGAACGAGACATCAGAAGAAGAGGACAGCATACTACAACTCTTCAATGATAAAAACAAACCGAACAACCGTTATCACAGTGGCGAAAACAACCAAGAAAAAGAATACAAATGGAACCGTTAATAGAAAATGAACAAAGAATGGTGCAAACCGAGCAACAACAAGAAAGAATAGAATCGGAGGAAGAATTGGATCAACCAGATGAACCAGAAGAACTAGAAATAACTGAGGCTGAAATGTATTCACAATATTTTCGGCTAGAAACACCATCGACACCGGATGAACTGGTACGCGCACAAAACGGAGGTCCATGCATTCACTCGTTTAAATACCATATCGAAAACAATGAATTCTTAGACACGACTCCAGAATTCGAAAAGAAATGGATTGTAGCACATGAACATCAGTTCTTTATTTTCGGTGATATCCTATATCGACTACGAAGGAAAGATCGACCACGACAATCCGAACTATTGGAATTTCAAATTGTGGTACCTCCTGATTTTCGACGACCGTTATTAGAGATGTATCATACATTAAAATACGGAGGACACTTAGGATTCGAAAAAGTATGGTCCAAAATGACAAGAAAATTCTTCTGGCTGAGTATGACTCGCGATTTACGACAGTACATTGAATGTATACAGTGTGCTCGATTTCGACAAGGTCCAAAACGAAGAAATCCATTACAACCGATCAAAGCACTAGCACCATTTCACATGTTAGGCATCGATATTATCGGTCCTCTACCACGACGTAACTCAATCCGGTAACAAATACATCATTTGTTTCATGGACTACTTCACGAAATGACCTGAAGCATTTGCAGAACCAGATGAAACAGGCATTTGCGGAACCAGATGAAACAGCTACTACAATCACAAAACTTTTTATTGAAAGAATTGTATGTCGACATGGAGTTCCACGAGTAGTATTAACCGATCAAGGACGTTGTTCACTGCCGAGAACTTTACAAAAGAATTAGCATTAATTGGAACTAATAAAGTATATTCGGCACCCTATCATCATCAAGCGAATGGATTAGTCGAACGACGGAATCAAACGCTCAACGCAATGCACAAACCAACAACCGAATTGCTACCCGACAAATGGGATGAAATCTTGGAACCATTATGTTTCGCTTATAGAAGGGCGGTCCGCGCTTCAAGTGGACAAACACCGTTCTTCTTACTACATGGTCGAGATCGTGATCTACCTGGAGAAAACCCAATCCATGGATATCAGGGAGTAACCGGAATTCCGGATCCGGTTCCGGCGAAAATCGTGTTCCGGTTGCGGTTCCGGCAAAGGGCAAAAATCACACCGGAACCGGAATTCCGGTTTAAAAATTTTGTTTGAAATTTTCCACGTTTTTTGCTTCACCCTGTAATCCAAACATATGTAATATATATTATACAATGATCAAGCTCATATACAACCAAGCAAAAGAAAAGATTAACTAACCAATTTGCCGTGTGAAACGTAAGTAGGGCACATAATTCGAACTGGAATTTTTCATAATAACCTGCAGGAGTTTGTTAACAAATCAAAGCCAGGTCGATGCTTGTAGCAGGTATTTCACACATTCAGAACTCTGCGGGGCACGTTCGAATTATACCGGTCCAACTCGGTAACAGAGTATGGCTTACGTAGAAGTATTTAGCCTATGCTTGGCTAACATAAATTGCTTCAAGCACCAGCCGGTGCGCTTTAAACTTTGTAAATCAGGTGAAATTGAAGTAATGTTATCTGCAACGCAAGCAGAAACTGCTTCCTTGGCAATGAACTGTATTTATTGACACTGTGCGAGCAGCATCACAGTGTGTCTCATTTATAGCATTCTGATTAGAAAGTTATCATCATTATCATCTAACTGACGGGCACTGTTTGTCTAACGCTAGCTTAAACAGTGTCTCTGACCACTGATCTGAAAATTACCTTCTATCTATTATTTTAGCTTAGAATCATATAAACCAATAATTTTAAGTTTCCTACAGAAGAACATGCAACAAACGTATGTGTAGTAAAGGGAGGCGACTGGAGACAGAGCGAAAGTGTGTATTCTACGCTCCAAGCTTTGTAAGCACATTCGATTTGACGCAGTATACGCAATTGTGTATATATAGTGGAAGACATTTTTTGCTCCGAATGTCCAAAAACCGACATATTTGATCGATAAATAAACATTATTAGCTTCCTCAGTCTCTTTAAAGTTTCAGAAAGGCAATAATACCATCGCAATACATTAAGTTTAATGTATAAGTTGTTTTAATGCATTTTAAATCCACTATACCTTCATTTCTTCCATCATCTGTTTTACTATATATAAATTTCGAAGACCAGGTTCCGGTTCCGGATCCGGTTTAAATGGACGGTTCCGGTTGCTGGTTCCGGTTTCGGTTATTCCCTGATGGATATCTAACAGCAACTACAGATGAAGGACACACACCACAACTAATCGAAAAGTTGACGATAGCATGGGAACGAGTACGGAAAAGGCGATTCCTCGCACAAAATCAGTATAAACAATATTTGACCGGAGAGCAAAGAAAAGGACATTTAACAACGGTGACTTAGTCCTACTGAAAAATCCAAACAAATCCTCAATGGGCCCATATAGTAGTGTATATCATCCGGAATTCGATAAACTTTTCCGAATTGTCGAAGTAAAATTTCCGAACATTTTATTAGTAAAAGTTGGTAATGCAGCGCAAATACCAAAATGGTATAATTGTACCCAATTTAAGCATTTTGGAGGAGACACGGAATATTATGCGCTATATGAAGCTAAATTAAGATGCATCCAAAAAGATTCACGTCAGCGCTTAGCCCCCGAGGACTATTATTGTGGTAAATGTAAACGCTCCTGGAAGGAGGACAATGAAACGGGTCTGGCTATTAAATGGGTCCAATGTGATAGATATTTTTTATGGTTCCTTCAAGCTTGCGTGCTATTGGAGGATGACTCCCAAGAAGTTTTATGGTACTGTGGTCCTTGTATAAAAATTTATACGACCCAAGAACATATTTTACAAGGAATAAAACATGACCACACTTATGGAGCCAGAACCGAATAAACATTGTGAACAATAATGATTGTATAATAAATAATCGTGTAGAATTTCTGAATAACCGTAAAATCAAAAATAATTTTTTTCCATGATAATTAGAAAATAACCATAAAAACTAAGGAACCAAATAGAATAAAGGTTGTATATAAAACATAACATATATATTAACTTATTATGAAGTGGTGGTGTCGCGATTGCGATACGACAAGGCGAAAGTAAATTATAATATGGAAACGATAACGACCGACGATACGATCAATTGGAACGACTCAACGAATCGACGAATAATCCAGCCGACGTAACGATCTTTGGAACAATAACGACGGAAAATTCTCAAAACATTAGAACGGTTCTATAAGGTAGATCCAAACAATTTTGAGTGAACGGAAAACGATCAAAACAAATCTGTGATCAAAAGCAAATACAAGCGGTGATCAACTCGAGTGTCAAGGAATAAAAAGTGAAACGACCTCTAAAAATACGAATAACGGCAAAACCAAAAGAGCCAATGGACCAACACGATTCAAATATGGAAATAGTTCCGAAAAAGGACAAAACGCAGTAGCTGCAACCTGGGGGGTCAGCAAGCCGTCCGGATGCGGTCCTCCAGGAAGCACAAATGCAAAAAAGTCAGTGCAGAACTTGAACAGCAAGCGCAACCTCGAGAGCCAGCAAGCCGTCCGGATGCAGTTCTCCAAGAAGCACAAATTAACGGTCAGCTGATAGCGAAGAACAAATGGAAGTAGATCCAGAGTCGTAAGAATAAATTGAACGTCCTGAACAAGAACTCGATTACAATGAGGAAGCCGAAACATTCGATGGAAAAATATTAACCGAAAGTACCGAGAAGAACAAAGGAGCAGAAATAACGTTGGAAGATGATGAAAATATCGAAAAATTAGCAATAGCAAAACCACAAGAACCAAAAGGAGGCAGCCGTCCGGACGCACCTCCTAACCCTATCGAAATCATCAATTCAAAGTTCAAACGGTGTAACAAAATAAAACAAACGGAGACAAAAAACTGGCTCAACCGGTCAGTACGCCGAAACAATTATCGAAACCGAACCGGTAAACCGGCAATAATAATAATCGGATAACAATTCAATCGAAGCGATCAAATGGCAAACGAATGGAAATTATCGAGCAATAAACGACGAAAAAAACCGGTGAACCTGCGAATAATTATCGAAACCAGCAAAATATAAACCGGTATGTCAAAGACCAAAACGTGCCACAAAGACCAAATCGATCGAAATGAAGTACGAAGGCCGGAATAATTATCCAGAAGTGTCAGAAAGAAGAAAAATAAAAATAAAGTAAAACCGGGAGAAACCGGTAACAAAACTGTAAAATATAGGGATATTTTTGTCTGTAACCTGTATATATATGCTTGTTTAATTATTATTAGTGTCAGGAAAATTTTAGTTGGCGGGGGCCTATAATGCGAAGACACCCCCCGTGCTGAATGAAGAAAGAAGAGAAGATAAAATCAGGGATGGAAACGACAGAAGAAATTTAAAATCGGGAAGGTATTGGTGGCCGGTTAATGAATGAAAATATATCGAAAGAAGAAAAATGCGTCAGTGGAAGACGCGATGTTAAAAGAGGGCGTAAATGGTACCAAGGAAAAGAAAAAGGGTTGGAAAAACAAATACGGCACTGAGCTAAAGTGGCAAAGTTAAGGCCCTCGGCACTGTGGTGTTTAGGGGTTCACCACACAAAACGTCCTCCGCTAGCCTCTTTAGGGCACTGCCATATTTAATTTAGGGACGCGTGAGTGTAAGATACTCAGCCAACAAACCGGGATGTTAGGGGTTGACCAGGCTACCAGGGGGTCCCGGTCCGAACCCGTTACAAATTTCCCAAAACGCGGGATGGATCAGCAAATTTTTTATTATACCACTCCCTCCCTTCTACGTCCTTGGTTTTTCTGTTTTCTTGTTTTCAATTGATGCTAATTTGCATAATTAGCATCAATTGTTTTTGTTACCTAACTAACGTTAGCTTTTGTTTTCTATTTTCTGTTCAGTCTTCTCTTTGCTCTCGTAGGATAAGGTGACGCCAGATTTACGCTTCTACCGCCTACGCTTAGAAAAGCTGTACTGTTACTTGTCAGGTTACTTCGCGTCAGAATCCGAGCGTACGAAATTTCTTATACGAGTTTTGGGAGTTTTAATTTTACTTTCAACAAATTGTTACTGATTTACTTGCGATTACCTAGCTATCTTCTACTGTTCCTTTTGAATTGTTTGCTTAATTATGAACCTTATGCTTATCGAATTTAATGTTTTTATCTGGTTTTGTCTTTGATGTGGTGCGTGGTACGGAGCTGTGAGTGAGTAATTGGAAAACATACCTGGAATTAGCAGATTACTGGAAAAAAACTTGGCATACTTTGGCATTGAATCTAAAAACATCGTTGAGTCGAGAATATTCTTCACACATAAGTACTTATTGCTCTACTAATTTACTTTATCCGTATTATTATTCCCGAATAAAACCTGAGCGAGCACGAGCGTTAACTAACCATAATTGTATTGGGAATAACACGCGCCTAGCTGCTTCGTCAGGCAGCGGGAACGTTAACATAAGGAAACTAATTAGCCTAATTCTAAGGAAAAGGATGAGGTAATTAACTAAACGTACAAGGCGGTCCGTCCGGCGGCTACGTACCAACCCAAAACGGAAAGTAATAGATAACAATTACTCAGGATGTATATATCACTGAACCGTCCGGCACTGGTACCTCTAAGGAACTAAATAGTGTAATTCTAAGGAAGAGGTTAAGGTACTCAGATAAACGTACGGATCGAACCGTCCGGCGATCTCGTGCCAACCTCAAAAGAGGAAAGCATAAGGAACTACTAGCGTAAATCTAAGGCAAAGGTTTAGTTATTCAAATAAACGTACGGGTCAAACCGTCCGGCGATTTCGTACAAACCTCACTTGAGGATTTAGTCAATACATACCCTAACTACAAGTATTAAATAACTTACTCAGGATAATAGTGCGCTCAAAAGTGAGTCAGAGAAAATATTTGGTGCAAGGATTAATCACAGAAATCGAATGTTGTCAAGGTGCCACAAGTTCTTTTAAATTACGGAGCGCTGAGAATAATTGGAGTCCGAATATTGAGTTGCGAAACTAAGTATACCGGAGGTAGTCAAATACTGGGAGGTCAAATTCAAGGTACTTAATTATTGGCTTTACGTGGAATCCTACAGTATTGCCAAATTGTTGTGCGGTTTACTATACTATGAATAAACATTCTAACTTCGGCTGGTTTGACTTCATATCGGAATCAAGTACAGAGCAACTCGAATAGTCACACAGCCGCGCCATAGGAAATAATAATACGCTGACATAATAACGAGCGCCAAGGAACAATCCAAAATCCCTACCGGCATACTACTAGGCACGCGTACGAACCACACATCTTCGAGTGACGATTCTGGTCCCAATTTAATAATCCGATAGAGAAAGAGAAACGCCAACAAACACGGCAAGTGAACCAATAGCGGTAGATCGATGTAAAGGAGCCACTCCGCGACGATACGATAAAGGTACACCTAAACCAGTATAATGCATGATTCACAGAGAAGTGCGTGCACAAACTGCACACCGTAAGCTATTGAAGCGACATTGTTAGATGAAAGGCTATTGCCAGGCAATCGGATATTATATACATGGTTTTCTCAATATCATAAACTAAAAGCATTGTTGCTGCAATAAGATTTGCTTTTATTGCACTACAGCACGATTGTCGCGTTATTGTTGCATCAAAGGTCGAGCATTTGTTATTGTAGCAACAATATACAGCTTAAAATCAATGCTAGATAATTGTTATTACAAATTATGGAGGCGACAATGAAAAATGTTTCTATTGTAGTGACAAGAAAGCGCGGTTCACAATTAGATGTATTCACCTACTGTATACAGCTACGCATGTAGCCGAGGCTCTTTAACAATTTGTAAAAACGATGCTATAGGAGATTTCGCCGCTGTTGCAAACAAACGAGGGCAACAAGCTGAAGTTGTAGTCGTTCAAAGTACGCAACAAGAATTGTAGCCATGCTGTCAGCGGCAGCCAATGTAATTTTTAGGGGCGGAAGTGATATGGCGCACAGTGGGCATGGGTAGACAAGAAATGTCATTGCAGGTGTATTGTTATTATTGTGGAACTTTAACGAGCCTAATCGGGAATCGCACAATAGTACTAACTCCACCCTCTGTTCCCCTCGGTGCAAGAGTAACTACTAGTGGTATTTTTTCATATATGCTTAGTGGGGTAAATTTTCGAAACATGTAATAATTCATAACCATCAATTTCTCTTAAATTTGTTCATAACTTTAGCTAAAATTTTTATCAGTTTTTATAATTTGACAATTTTTGCCAAATTTTCCTCAAATTTTGTCAATTTTCTGAAAAGCGAGGAGGGATTCTGAGTTTTCCGCGGGTAGTAATAAATATGGGTACAGGAGGTAGAAAAGTAACCCGCTACCACCCCGTGGAATCCTCTTAATACATCAAAAATAATACTAGTTGCTATCAAAGCTACGGCACAATAGAAATAACACAATATCGATTTATACTGCAAATTCGAGCCAAATTTTTCCGTGTTTCCGTGAGCACTTCCGGTACCAGTCCAATGATGTAAAATACCCTTAGTTCTATAGTTGTTTTGCGTACTGTAATGCGCATTCTGCAGCAACGTTGACTATCACCTTCATTTACAGTGATGCAGTTTAGATATAATGGTAAGTCACGATATTAGAACTTCCTAGCCCCTCCAGGCGTGGCTATACAACTGTCCATTTATTGTTCATTGGCCATTATTAAAATTGACTATCCGATGAATTGCGCACTGTAAATTTTCCTGTTTAAACTAGGGAATAAAAACAAATATCAAATAATTTCTGCGTTGAAATAAAGTGGATTAACCCCTACATATAAGTGAGTATAACTAACAAATTTTAAAGCTAAATTGCGAGAGACAATTGTGTCTGTCTAATTGCGCACGTTTTCGGGAAATGTGATAAATTATAATAATCGCGAGAACTAATATATAAAAGGAATAAGAATAACAAATACACACAGCGACACCTTTAGATTTGTTGATAGTAATTTGCCTGGTTTTCTAAAAACGACTACTTCTGTTCTCTTCAGCAGTTAAACTATGCACTATTATGTACATATATCATTAACAATGTAAACAAATTAAAATGCACTAATATCTCCCTTCGAGCGAAGCCTTAAAAAGGATTGTTGTAGTTTCTCGGAATTTCGGTTAATTTTGGCCGTATTAAGCAAATATCTTAATTTGAACAATGCAAACGACACTCCCGAAAATTTTTATCAGCAAATTTATTTCAGTTAATGTAATGACTGGGTGTATACAGCGATTAGTGGATCTCAATTTCAGTTTATATAACTTTTTTATCCATTGCAAAACTTAACGCCATACTCGTAATGACTGTATCCAATCGTATCAATGACAAAAATTAGCACAATAGTCAGATAGCTTTAACCTTTCTGATTTTTAAGGTGACGCCAAAATTTTATTTTATGCATATTCGAGGTGCATTTTTATGTGAAGTAAAATCTTACAATGCCGTAACTGTTCTTGTATATATTATTGACTATTAAAATTTGTCTGTTAATTTGCAACAGAAAAATATTGTAAACCAAGGTGTTTCGAAATTGCAGCTCAACTGAAATAAAAAATACAATTCCATAATGATTGAACAAAACAACTAAAATGTAATTTGATGAAAATTAAGATATTATCGTATCACAATCAAGCTAAAATAACAATTATGGACCGTCAAATGGGTAATACCTCACAATAAAGTAAACAGAGCAAACAATTTTGATACTTCAAATTGGTGTTGCAATGTTTTAGCTCCGACCATAGTGCTGTATCGTTAAAAACAACTGCTTAGCGTGGGGAGTTCGAGGAAATAGTTAAAGAAACGACATTGCTGCAGCAATTTCTGCAAGCATAAACGTATTGTCGCAGCAGTAGAAACATTATATATCTATGGTTATCATGCTGTGGAATAACACCACTGTAGCAACAAAATAAACAAGCGTAATATTGCTGCAATATAGGAGAACAGTTCTGTTGCTGTGCAATAAGAACCACAATTATTGCAGCGGCAATATTTTCGCTTTTCTATTGAGAGTGCAATACAAACTAATGTTATTGCAGCAGCAATATTTTTAGCTTGTGCGGTTGACGGCACTATGTTTACAATAATATAATGCATTGCAATATTGTGTAATAAAATATGGGTGCTGCAATAGCTGATTGTGTGCAATTCGTGCACGCACTTCTCTGTGAATGATGCATAACAGGCGGGAAGCGTAGGAGTGTTGACTGCGAAAAACAAAGATTTTCAAATTAAAGAAGGACCGAAGCTACTACAAGAAATACGGGGACATGAAAGTCATACCAAAAGATCGATGGAAACTGCACCGGTAACAAAAGCCGAACGGGAAGCGTTGAAACAAATGATGACCACAACGTTCGAGACACCAAGACCAGTAATGGCACCACCAATCGGTACACCAAGACAATGGTCCTCAAGCGAACAACGTATAGCACACGTGGGTTTTCGATATCAACGCCAACGTCAGAAATATAAGGAACAGGAACTGGAAAAACATTACCACTAGGAAACATTACAACCCCACAATCGTGGAAGCATAACATCGACCGATTCGATACAATTGCTGTTCAAGTCTGACATAATAAAGTGGAAAGTGGTGGAAGCGTTAATCTAGCCAGAAAGAAGGTTTGCAACATACGAAGCAAAACCTGAATTACCGAAATATCAAGTACGTATTCGAAGAAATCCGAGCGATTCAGAAAGTTTTCAATGAAAATATAGAAACAGTAAATGACACCATCGAGGCAAAAGAAAAAGTATAACCGCATGAGTACACGATGGAGCATGAAAAGCTAAAGAAATTACAAGAAGCGCACACAAAAAGTAAAAAGGTTCAAAGAACAGTGGGAAGTGCGAAAGAAAAAATTGGCGAATAAAGACTAAGAAATAATACGACTACAAAGTCAAACGCTGACGCTAGATCCGGAACGATTTCCACAATTTCGTCAAATTACAGAACAATCGTTGGAACGGATATAAGAACTTCAACAACAAGTCCGATAAAAGAAGATACTAATTGAGAATGGACAAAATTATGCAATCAAAGGCAATACCAAATCATCACACAAAATCGAACCATCAAAGAAAAAAGAATTATTATAAGCGACTATTATTGAATTGAAAAACGCTCAGGAACTAGTCGACCCGTCATGACGACACGAAGAACCTCAAGAACAGGCAAAGAATAGTATTCAACGGCAGTTACAGAAGAAACGCGATGAAGTGACGTTTGCAATTGAAGAAATAGTGGGTCTAAAAACCCAACTGAGTGAAATACAAAACCAGGCAGCGACGAAAGAAGAACAAAATAAAGCGTTGCAAGAAAAGATCAAAGAATTGCAATCACAAGCGGGACAAAGTCGAAGAGGACAAGTGGAAAAAGAACCACAAGTTCAGGGAAGCGAATATCTTAACGTAGCAGTGGGAACAGAATTGCCACAAGTACCACATTATATATACCGGAGAAACATCCGTAATGAAGACGTATTTCAATGGAAAGAAATACTTACCGAAGAACTACCGCTAGAAGGAGACCAGTTGTGGAGTGAACTGTGCTACTGTGAAACAAATTAATACTTCACGACCAGAAGTCCTCCACGAAATAAAAATCGAAAGAGCGGTAGACGACATAAAAGTCAAATGGATAGAAATCACGATCCAAGAAGAAAGTACGAAAAAGAAAGAACAGTACAAATGTTGGCGGCCCTATGAGATCAAGAAGCAACGATTCGGACAAAATGCCGATCACTTAAAACAACGGACGATGAACATCGACAAGTGGTCCAGCAATATATCAAAGGCGTCCACGAATGGGTAACGGAACTAACAAAGAACAAATTCAGCCAAGCACACAATGTACCAGAAGTGCTGGCAATACCATTGGATAATGCCGACATAACGGATAAACATATCCTATATACGGTATCACGAACTACGACCAACCAAAGACTGGATATGTTAAAAACAATCGGCAAGATGAGGAAAGGAATATTTCAAAATAACGAAACATGGGTTAATAACGGAAAAGCTTTCGGCTATATAAAAGGGCACACTTATGATGGAAAGATGATCACAGAAGAAGACTACAAGAAGGCGAAGCGAAGAATCCGATGGTTCATTACAACAAAAAGGACGATATCATATAGTATTAGGGCGCACGAACAATCGCTGGATACGCAGAACCCACGAAGAGGATTCCCAACTGCCGAATAATTATAACAACGTGACGAGGTGGAAGAGGTGGCGAGCTAGTCGAGCGTCATTTTCTCACCGAATTCTTAGTTTGCTCAGGAAGGCAGATAATGGAGGAAATAAGGGACCGGTGTCAGCTATTCGGGGGCACTGGGACCTTCAGAATCCAATATATCTATAATGACCAATAAGAAAGAATCGAAAAGAAGGCGATAACGAAATCAACAAACGACCAAGCATCCAAAAAATTGGCGTACAGCCAACAAAACATGATACAATTGGTGGGACAATAGCGGCCGAATTAAGGATAAATAATCGATTCCTATGGTAATCGAAACAATGGACGTAAACAATAACCGGAAGAATTTGATGTGACAATAGCCAAATAATCGGTATATTATACTTACAACCGGTACCAAATTATCCAACGAGTCGCCGTCGACCCGAAGAACATTCAGTGGCCTCACAAATGAATCTCAATGACTACATCGATCGGGAAAATACGATCTAATTGCCAAAGAACGTTATTGCGAAATCAGAAAAACATGTTCCTAGTTCGAAGAAGAAAGTCTTATAAAAAGAACTTTCAAACAAATAGTGCATTATTTTCGTGTGTATTGTTGTTAACTAATCTTTATTATTTTCAGGCTTTTTAGTTTTATGTTTGGGGGAACCCCACAAAAGTCCGAAGAAATACCTCGTGACAAAGAAAGCAGAAATTTTAAAATAGGGATAGAAGCTGGAAGAAATTTAAATCGGGATGGATTTCAACTGAAATAAATAGGGATAGAAATCAGGAGCCGGTTAATAGAAAAATTGTTGATTGGAAGTGGTAGCGTCAGTGGTAGGCGCTATTTTAGTGGAGGGGTGAAAGGTTAATGAAAGAATCAAAACCGCGAACGGTAATTAATAGGGTTCAAAGAATGGCATGAGTGGTGGATGCTAGTTCGAGAACCGGGATGTTAGGGGTCCAGTAGGCTAATAAGGTCCTCTAGGCTTAATATCCCTTAAAATTAATTTCTTAACTTTTTCAAAAATTTTTATATTTATTGGTAACTTTTATTTGGTTTTGTTTCTTAAAATTTGGATTTTGATTTTATTGTTGTTCAGTCTGGAGTCTCAGGGGAAGTTATACACAGAGCTCTTAGATAACAGTTTTTGAATGTTGTATAATTGTATTAACGAGCTACATCCGTTTTAATTGGCGAAAATCTATAAAAGTTTACCTAGCTAGTATAGTTATGGCAGTTGCGTCAGGATGGTTGGTTTCCTGATATAATGTGAGTTGCTTTTACTGCTATGAAAGGCTTTCGTATTATGGCTTAGAGTTAATATAACTAATTTTTAGCAAATTTTGGAGCTTTAATTCAAAGTTACGTAAAGATCTCGGTTCAAGAAAATCTTATACTCCTCTTTATAGCGTAAAGAACTACGCGTACTCGGTATTTAACCTACGTATTCCTTGCATTTGGAAAGAATGTTAGACGACTTTTTCTTAAGATTGGTATTTAAATAGTGGCATACTTCACACATAGGTATTTGTAAATATAAATTAGTTATATTAGTAATATTAGTTTTCCCAAATAAAAACTTTGGCGAATTATTATAATGGTAGATATAATAGGGATGATCGAATGTTAACTATACTAGTTAATAATAGCTTATAAATTCGGCCCTTACATGTCGAGTGAGCAATACCCGGGCGAGAGCGAAGGTGGGCTTGTGGTTAGTAGTGCGACTTGTTGGGTTAGCAGCCAGTCGGGGCGGCTCAGCAAGAAGAGCTATTGTTGAGAAGACCAGGCGAGTAAGGTAATTATCCTCTCGAGCACCACTTTATCCCAAATCGTCCGATAAGCCAGCCAGTCGGGGGCTAGTCTTTTGAGAAAAGTTCGACTGAATAGTAGTCGACCGCTACTGTGCAGTTCGTCAGCCAATCGGGAGTGGCTTGTTTAATATAACCGGCAAGTATTACCGTAAATCTAAGGTCTAGTTTGAGGTGATCAACTGACCCTGCAGTCGGCTAACCAGTCGGGAGTCGGTTGTATCAACTCACAAGAGCAGCATTACATTACCAGCTATCCTAAATCTAACCTTCGATCGCTCAAACCGTAACCCACTAAATAAGGAACGCATTAGTCTAAATCTAAGAACTTAGGCTAAGTTACTCATATACTCGTACGGTTACCAACCAGTCGCGGACAGTCGTGCCAACCTAACAAAAGGAGTAATAAAACAGTACGTAGCATAAAGGTAAAAGTATTAGCAACCGGGACTATTGAGCAGCGAGTGATTGAGTGGCCGAATTATAGCAACAGCTAAAATAGAAACGGAGCAAAAGTTACCGGTGCAATGCTACACAAAATAGCTAACACGGGTACTAAAGTACGGTGTCACGAACTAAGCTACGGGTGCTAGAACATTGTGTGCTTTAACCTTTTTATCATATTTTGTAATAAACTATTCTTGCCAAGAGTTCGGTGCTTATTATATAAAAACGGAGTGACTAGAGCAGCACCGTGCCGCAACGCAAAATATAGGACACGACCACCAATAATAAAAGCGGAAGCGCGAGCCAACGTACATCCCCACCGGCATACTACTGGCCACACGTCGGACCACATATGTAAAGGTGACGAATCCCGTCCCCATTTTAATTCCGATAGCCTTCATAACCAAAAATACCACCCAACCCCTACCCCACTAAAAGTCGTAAAATATAACATCCCTTGCCGGGACTCGAACCAGGGCCACTTTGTTTTTGGGATTTCAGTAATAAATCTTAGTTTTCTTTCACGGTAGTTCGCAATTTGCCTACCGAAGGGCTTACTATATTTTTGGGTACAAACAGTTTTCTAAAAATGGTTCTGCCAGTATTCATAATATTTTCCTGAAAGAACTTCCGTACACCAACATATCAACGTAAATCGGCAAATATACTATTCTATTTCCTACTATATATATATCGTTAGGCGCAGTGTATTACATTCTGCAAATTACGTTATTTTTCTGGTAAACCAACAACTTAATTGAAAAGAAGTAAAGCTCATAATACCGCTTTGTACACAAAATACACGTATTGTTTTTGTGAATACTAGTAAAAACGCGCTATTTTTTCACATAAACGTCCTCTCTCATAAAAGGGCAACCTTCAGCTTTCATATTTTCAAAACGTTCGCTGACAGCCCTCAAGTGCCTAATATAGTATAAAGATCCTTTGTAGTTTTAAAATATTAGGTTCTGTTATGCAAGTTCTGTCTGGGGGGGCGGTTGGCTACTGGGAAATCCTTCGGTCCAAATCTCTTCAAAATTTAAAAATTGGGTTTTTTTACATAATTTCCTACATTTATTGGTCACTAAATTTTAGTTTTCTGAAAGATTGGGATTTTGTTGATTCTGTTTTACTAATTCGCATAATTGTCAGTTGTTTTTCGTTTTAGCTAAGCTTTAGTTTAATGTTTTAATTTTAGTTTAGTCTTGTTTTGTGATATCGGAAATTGCGGCGCGGAGGAAGTTTCTTGTATTGCGGCTTACGAGCATCACTTAATCGCAGAGAGTTACTTAGCTACCCTAGTTGGGTTGTCATCACGTAGCATTCGGTTGTATTTGTTTTATGAATTCGCAACGTAGATGAGCCTTACTGAATTTATATTTTTGTGACGTGGTTCTCGTTTGCGACTTCTTTTGGAGTTCATTTCGAGGTTTACCCAAAGAATTGTGTGTGAGTGAGAGTGTTTTTAATTGGGTTTTCATTTCACATAACGGTATAAAGAACTGAGTTGCTAAATAGCAAGGCTTCACATATAAGTAATCTAAATAACTCATTAATATTAATCTAATAATATCTTCCTTGTAAAAGAAGTGGCTATAATCACAATAGGAGTGGCACCGTGTTAGTTAACACTATTAAGAGTTAGTAATGTCTCAAAACTTCGGCCTAAAAGTGACAAGTGAGAAGGAATACCCATACGAGCAGAACAGGTGGGCTCTGAGGTTAGTAGCGCGACTTGTTGATTGCCGCAGCCAGTCGGGGTGGATCAACAAGTAGTGTTATTCTAGAGAAGACCGGGCGAGTAACGGGCGTGGATTCACGAACCACCTCGAGACTCCTACCTCAGCACCAAGAGTTGGCCAGCCAATCGGGAGCCTGGGGGTTGGGAGAATTCTAGCTGAATAATAGTCGCCTGCTATTATGCAGTTTTAGTTAAAGGAGTTGGTTCACGTCATAGCTAATTTTGATAGCTGAATTTTTGTTTGTACTATAATGGCATTTACTACGATGTCTCAATAACCAGCGTAAATATTTGAGTCAATTTGGCTCGATGTGCCGAACAAAAAGCCTCTATAACAATATGTATAATGCTCTGCTATTCGGTCTTCATGGAATATACTATGTCGGTCAAAAGATGTTGTTTGGCCCATGGGATACAAAATGCATAATATGGTCGGAAACGCTCAAGCTATGTAGTCGATTTGGTATTGTTTTGTAAAGCAACTCATCCTCTATGTAGCTAGCTGCAAATGATGTCGTGTGCAGCAATTTAATATCTCTGGAACCACTCGAGCTATATGACAGTTCTCTCCATCAAAAGCGCTTTGACAGTGTTTCTGACACGATTTTAACCATTTTGCTGTTGGAAAAATGCCCCTGGTAAAATTGGGCGCCCTTGGTTCATGCCCTCTGGCAAAATTTTCAGCGAATGGAGAGCCCAGATGTAAAATGTGTTGTCCGAATCCGACCCTAAACACGACTCACAGTCCTGAGATGCGATGATACAGCAACAACAGGTGTCCGGCTATAATACCATCGTATTCAGTATTCTTGAAAACATATATATAAGAATCTTTTGACACTCGCATCCCGTAATATGCCACAAAAGAAAAAATTGTTCTATATGAAAAGACGGCCGACCCTAAAACACCCCATATTTCCGTGGAACGATGTGATACAACAACAATGATTCTCCGACTGCAATACCGTGCTATTTAGCGTGCCCTAACCTGTGTAAGATTGACGCTCGTATCCCACAGTAACATGACACAAAACCAAAAAAGGTGTTCTGTGACAATGGGTCGTGAGAAAAATAGAAATAGAAAAATGAGTCTTAGTAAACTTTGGCTTGGAAATTGATGTGTTATTACAAATTTGGTTAGTTATTCCCCACTTTTAAATTTCCCTAGTTTTTGGAAAGCTATGGACAGGCCATTTATACGAGCGATAATGGCCAGCTGAGCACTGTACCGCAAATATATATATGCATTCTGGGTAATTTTATTACCTTTCTTGACCCACTATATACATTTTATTACAAAAGTCAAAGCGCGCTATTTATAATACGTTAGATGGCTGCAGTAGCCGAATTTGCTTCCGCGAGATTTATTTATAATTTATATGTGTTTTAGAAAGTCTTAGTACAGTAGCATTTTGCTATGAGCAGTACAGAAGTAGATTCTTACATCCAGAATAACTGCACGTGGAACAAATTGCCGAAAAATTTGAAACAGGTATGTAAAGTCTTGAATCATGCTATTGATTTTGTGTCTAATTTACATTCTATATATAATAGATATCGATAGTCGGCGTTTTGCAAGAATTTTCAATTAAGCGCTTTGTTTTATCCCTATATATATTTCTAAATGATATATATACGTATTGACAGCACCCGTGAAAACTTGAACGTTGTTAAGAATATTGAATAAGTTAATAATTTAATACTGCTGGTTTATATATAAGTATATCCCAATAATTCTTTAACATATGCTACGATAATTATTCTCTAAAAAACTAGTAAATCGCAAAGCGAGGAGACATGAGCGAGTGTTGCTACTCGGCGCTTAAATTCGGGTCCGTAAACCCGCTTAAAGTCCCATGATATTAATATACACCGCAAATACTACAGTGGCAACGTTACGGTCATTCTAGTCATATAACAAAACTGAAGAACTCTTTATTTTTTCATGCAATCACCAAAAGGACGAAAACTAATGAAATGTATAATGTACAAATTTTAAGAAAAATTATTATTCGAGAAGTGGTTTTTATCTTGTGGGACCTTTAGAATTTGCCTTAGTTAATGCATACCACACCAATACAAATGCTTTTATCGTATTTTGCAACCGTGAAAACCTGTAGACACGTTCCATTGAGCTACATACCAGGGAGTAACCGGAATTCCGGTTCCGGTGAAAATCGTGTTCCGGTTGCGGTTGCGGTTCCGGCAAAGGGCAAAAACCATACCAGAACCGGAATTCCGGTTTAAAATTTTTGTTTGAAATTTTGCACGTTTTTTGCTTCATCCTGTAATCCAAACATATGTAATATATATATTATACAATGATCAAGCTCCAATACAACCAAGCAAAAGAAAAGATTAACTAACCAATTTGCCGTGTGAAACGTAAGTAGGGCACATAATTTGAGCAGGAATTTTTCATAATAACCTGCAGGAGTTTGTTAAGTCAAAGCCAGGTCGATGCCTGTAGCAGCTATTTCACACATTCAGAAGTCTGCGGGGTACGTTCGAATTATACCGGTCCAACTCGATACCAGAGTATCGCTTACGTAGAAGTACTTAGCCTATGCTTGGCTAACATAAATTGCGTCAAGCACCAGCCGGTGCGATTTAAACTTTGTAAATCAGGTGAAATTGAAGTAAAGTAACATCTGCAACGCAAGCAGAAACTGCTTCCTTGGCAATGAACTGTATTTATTGAAACTGTGCGAGCAGCATCACAGTGTGTCTCATTTATAGCATTCTGATTAGAAAGTTATCATCTAACTGAGGGGCACTGTTTGTCCAACGCTAGCCTAAACAGTGTCTCTGACCACTGATCAGAAAATTACCTTCTATCTATTATTTTCTCTTAGAATCATATTTGTAAACCAATAATTTTAAGGTTCCTACAGAAGAACATGCAACAAACGTACGTGTAGTAAAGGGAGGCGACTGTAAGGCATCATGTTATTTCAAAGTGGCCTCCGGGCCTTCTGAAAAGGACAGCAGGCCCACATTGCTATTTCCGCAGAGATTTTATATAAAACAATTATTTCTATATGTTGCATTCTAAGCCGACAAAACACCATTGAAAGTATAGAATTACATTTTGTCGTTATTTCTGCCTTTTCGACATATGACCGTTTTGTGACTCGCAAGGGCTTTGCCGATATATAATTTATATATAGATAGACAAAATAATATATGTTGTCTGGGTGATTATAAACATGTTTACGTGCATATTTGTAGTATATCAGTTGTCATTCACATTTATACGTATCATTTAAATATACTGTGGGGGCGCATAAAAGGATCACCCTTGTAATGATTATACCCCAGTAAGCCACATTTACCTACATTAACACACGTTTAATACACGTATAGACACGCGTGTATGTGTTTTTATATATGGATTTAATGTGTATATATATACACAGCCATATGATATATTTATATGAAAACGTTTATATATATACTAGTTCATATATATATATATATATATAATATATATATATATATACTAGTTTTAATACAGATTTTGAGTGCTTAGACTTCTGAAGTTGGTAAAAATGACAGGTCAAACGGTTTTATTAATATTTATTAATCGTTAGTGTATCAACAATGCAAGATCTATAATAAAACACGCAAGAAAATAAAACATAACAGTTGCACATAAATTACTACCGTTACAGTGAAAACACACGTCTTGGGTGGGAGCAGCGCTTGAAATAGTCATTTTGTCATTATTGTTGCCTTGAGGACGTATGGACGTTTGTGACATGTAAGAGCTTTTTCAACAGGTAATATATACGGCACGTGTGTCATAGCTCTATATCAATCTATACCTGTGTACACACATATAATATATGCATTACATAACTATAAATTTGTAGACATATCATATAGTATAATATAGGCATATATATGTCTTGTCTGTATAATGATATGTGCGGTATATGACTATATATCAATTTATATTAGCCTCCAAGCCTAAAGAAATAACGAACAGGCCTATGTACAAACAGACATAATATTTATATACTCTGTCTACTGGGAAAATGCAGTTTCCTCTTCATCATATTTGTCCAGCAATTGTTGATTATCAGAATGCGTAATATTCGGCTATATACATCAATATATAATATATGAATATAAATTCTCAGTTAATATATATGTATAGTTGTATATAATACGCTTATATAATATATATTATATATATAAATTGCGATTCTTGTGCAGATTATATTTTAAGACACAGAACACACAGTACCAAAATATATCGCATGTCAGAAATTTTCGTAGCAACTTGACAGACACATATGTTATATAAAATTGGAATGACAAATTATAAAGCAACCTAACCGCGTGTAACAATAATAACACTTTAAAATTGATTACAATGTCATTAACTTTATTTGTAGGTACCCGTACCTCCTCAACATTAAAAAGGTAT
>JASANE010009414.1:0-58101 GCA_030248225.1 Trileptium ribeirensis | reverse complement strand
GGAAAGAAGCACATGTAATGAAAGTTGAAAAAGTAGGTTACAACATAAGACTTATTGCTAGTGGAAGGAATGATGCCGTGTTGTTTCCATGGGCGAACGAGGACATCGCCTTTATTGACAATGAAAAGGCGGCACACAAGATTCAGAAGTGATTCGAGATCGTGTAAATTTCTCATAATGTCTAGGCTCACAATTATGTCGGGTTAATGCTGAAATAGCATAAATGTAAAAATAATTCCAACACAACTTTTGAAGGCTTAGGGCTGTTCAACAATCAGCCATGGCCTGTGTCCGTGCAGCTACAGCATTAAAATTATATAACCAACAAACCTGAGTTTGAATCATGATTATATAGTACTTCTAGCTTTATTATCAACACAACTAGTATATACAATTTTACGGAGCAAAAACCATTTCAGCGACAGAATACACAATTGGAACAACGCAAAACAAAATTACATTTTTGTTAACAATATTAAGATGATAACACTTTAAGAAATGGGCTGTTCTTACAGACGTGTTACTCGAGTTACCATATTGCTGTTTGCCATTGCTTTAGTAGAACTTTTATTAACTTGTAACACGTAGTTATTTTATTGACAAAAATGATAATTTACCCTGTGCAATTTTTAGGAAAACATTTTTAGAGTATGGTAATTTGTCACTGTCTATTATGGAGGGCAGTGCCCCATTTGACACTAATTATTGCAAAACTTCATAGTTTGGCGCTGTATAAATATACCTGCTGGAATGCGGTATGTTTAATCAACTCATATATGAACCGTTTGTTCATTCAGTGGTTAAAATTAGTATAGGTATACTTGCTTACTTAGGTTTGTTATTTCTTTATTTTCTCGCTTGCTAAAAAAGAGTATTTTGTTTAATATTATAATATCCTCTATTATAAAATAGGTGTTACGTATGATATACTTTTATTATAAAAACAGGATATAATTAATCCAAGCTAGCCATTATGCTAGCCAATGTGCGATATTAGGCATTTCGCTGCGTGAGCCAAGATACAACTGATACTCTGTGGTGTAAATTATGATAAGTGATCAATGCATGTTGGTATTTTGGATAGCGTGACAAAATAAACCTCAAAGGATCAGAACTACTAAACTACTAACACGACTAACAATTTAATCTCAGAAGTCGCTTTTTCGCATCTTTTCACAACCGTACTTGGACGTATTTTGGCTTACTTGTAAATATTCACAAATATAGTTCTATTTTTGTGCTAAAAAGTTAACGGGAACACAAATAAATCACAATTTTCGTTTCATCGAAACGACCATGATAGCTGAAAGACCAGCTATATGTCGCATATATAGTGACGTTGAGTTCTTAATATGCACTTCATCATGTGCTTCTATGTTCAGAGTTAAAGAAGATGTTTCTACCTTGTGTCTAAATGTCAATACGAAATCTCTTTGAGTTATACAATATTCACATTAATTCGCGTGCATCAACTACACACTCTGTGTAAGTTGGAATGTCAATTGCACCAAATTTTAGACGTTGGCACCACGGTTACTCGTTGCCCGTAGATAGCGTCACGCCATCATCCAGAAATTAGTGCCAGTACACTGCCATCATGTACAAATTAGTGCAACAAAAATTGGGTGCAACTTGCGAGGCATCATCTTCAAATCGGCGCCCCTGGCATATACGTCTGCCAGAAGCCACTTATTCGAATGCTCAGCTCGTAATAATTAATGAAACCAACGGCAGCCTATTTTATATGTAACAAAAAAGTATGATTTCCTTAGCTGATGTTTTGAAGTGTTTCAATCGATCAAGCAATGCAAAAATTATTTCAGATATGAATCAACATTAAGGCAAATAAAATGTGCGCATATACATATTGGTTTTACTGTATCGTTGCTGTAGTATTATTTTAGGATTTTGAGATGGTATCACTAAGCCTGATTTAGAACGTTAAAACGATCACCAAGCACAGAATAACTAGTTTTGCTTCGTTTTCCGTCGATTTGCGTGTAACTAGCATAGGTACATAGAGCGGCCGAAAACATGGATTCCTTAGATGCTCCAGGGAAGATATGTACAATTATGACCTTCGCATAAAAAACTATGAATATATGTACTATTATATTTGCTTTAACATACTCAAACATATATATACTTATAATGTTAAAATTCCTCAGCTGTCATGGCTACCGCATTTGTGTAGATGACGTCATGCTCGGTACATTATGCATTTGTTGCCGGTGACATTCCAGTTGAAAAAAAATTGTACATAGCAGAATCCCAGGTGCACTTATTTAAAAACCGCGGCGTGCAAGCCTTATTAAATTGTAAATAGTATGCCAGTTACACTAATTTTTAGATATTTGCACGCAAGTGGCACCAATTTGTAAATGTTGGCACACCCCTTCCGCCACTCTGTAGATATTAGCATGACACTGTCTACACGCCAGCGACCACAATTTTATTTAATTGCTATACCAGCTTCCTATGTGTGTGTAGCCGATCCACCCAAATTATGTGAATGTTGCATTACTTAGATTTAAAATTGCTGAAGACAACCATTATCATATTGGTTTTTTCATGCTGCTTACGTTAAAAAAGAACAGGTGCAGTCATCATTTCCAGCGGTGTATCTGTATATATCTTGTAACATAACCCACACTTAAGCTTTGTATTTACAAAATTAATCTGAGTATTATAGCACTTGCAGTCACGCAAAAGTTTTTGCTATAGCAACATACCCTATAAACAGCAGGGTGTACAACAATAATCGTTTGGCCAAATATATGTGCTAATAAACCGAGTTGTTTGTTACAATTAAAATAACAAAAGTTGATTAGGTTTTAACATCAATGTTTTTGTTCTAAACCGTTGGATTGGCAATTTTAGTTTTCGTGACGCTTTTCATTGCTTTCAAGTCAACAATTATTTAAAACGCCTAAATGTCAATCGTTGAAATATCATATTCTTTAAATCGTTCCGCCAAGCTGTGTAAATATCACCTAAAAGGTAAAATGTGAATAGCCAAGATGTATATCCGTTTGAAGAAACTTTCATGAAGCGTTCAACAACCGCTTTTGCTTTATGGCAATGTTTCATATTTTTGCAACTCCAAATATACATCGAAACAGTTAAATTTGAGTCAAACTTGGCTCAGTTGAGATGGATATTCACGAATCAAAATATTAGTGTTGTCAATTTCAGACTGATCTAAGCTTCACTTATACTGATCAAGGCTTTATATCTACTGGATTAAATTCATCTACTCTGTCAAAAACTATAAACTGAATAGACTAATCTCAAGCTTTAAGGTAAGCTTAGTATTACTTGAATTTGAAAGCTGTGACTCAATTGAAGGCTGCCCGCTTAAAACAAGTAGTTTATTTACTAAAAATTACACCACCTGTAAAAACCGAAAATAACTTTCAACTTGTGGAACTGTAAAATTATTGTTTAATTGCAATTGCTGCTAAAAAATATTGACTCTACCGTTTACACTTGTTGGTATTAAAATTTCGATAAGTTTCCGTTATTTTTGATGTATATTCTTTCAATTGATTTTGTTTTACCAGAGAGATGGATATATACAACACAGTGTCTTTCTTTGCTATCAGTTACAGCAACTAGCGGATCCATGTAGCATCAATAATTTGAAAAATGTGAAAATTGTTGATCAAGAATGGCTGGTGGTCCGAGGCCCCCCTCAAAAATTTCTAAATCCGTCAGTGACTATTGCCACATATGCCATCCCAATAGAGGTTCCGTTCTCAGTAAAAATTAATGTTGACTAGTTACTACTTCAGAATAATATTTCCCTATTTTGGTGCAATTTCCTATTTGAAGAATACTGAAATACTAAGCAATCACCAACATTACGGCTGCAACAACTGCACTATATATCAGTTTCTTGATGATTTAACCAGCCGCCAGATATGGTGATCTGGTTGCCCAAACCGCTAGAACAAATAGTTACAATTTAAATTATATTTTAAACAATTTCGGACTAAACGACTCGTCTTAATATAATGTCTTATAATAATAGTCTTTCTTTTTACATTAGTTTAGCATCCACCTAGCAATTCTAGCTACGGATCTAAACTTGAACAGAATATTTTGCGAGAACCAGTTTCCATACAGAAAATTGAAGATGAGAAAATAGGGTCGGAAATACACATTATCTCTAACATACGCTATAAAGAATTGCATTAGAGCTTGTACTAAAACTGTATAATGTGCAACAGGGAACGTCAGTGTCTGTTTTCTGTGAATGCTCAATCTATCATGCGAAATGCTGCTCGTTAAATATTGTTGAATTTTGAGACTCGATTTACGGCCAAGTTTTAAGCGGCGCAGTAGAATTTACACTCGGTCTCGTATTCCCTGTCAGTCGACGTTTTGCAAATGTCAACGAAGAACAATGTGTGAACCTAAAAATTGGACACAGTTAGTTATGAGCACAGGTTACGTTATGATTTTAAAAATACAAAAGCTTAGAGCTTGGGGTTAGGGAAGCGGCAGCCACCCGACTTAGGTTTAGGCTTAGTGTATGTCTCATACAAAGACCTTAGCTTAGGCTAAGGATGAAGCCTAGGCTTTGTATATCCATAACGGTAGTACCTGCTTTTAATAAGCGTAGCTTAGGGTTACTTTGGCCTAATTACGCATATATCAGCAGCATATGCTGCAGTTGAAAACAATGTCATAGCCACCTGCGTTGCCGCAATTTTAACATAGTAGCATGAGACACCGTTTTGATGCTGAAAGACTCAATGTTTGGGAGACAAACTCTTGTTCGTAGTGATAAGTATTTCTCCATCGATAAGCACTGTCCCGACTACCAGTCCAGGTTATATAAATAGAAAAATCACTCGTGAAGTATTTTCTGTGAATCGTGTCAATAGCTGGGAGGCGCAGTCTGACCATAGTCGAATATCCGGTTTCTTGAACACCTATATATTAATAATCACATTAAGCACATATATTTGGATCTGGAAGTATCATGGATCGGTGCACAGAATTACCGGAATGATATAGTCTAACTAGTGTTTGTGATAGATCCTAGAGTTCTCGTAAAAGAACTAGAACTCTCTTGCAGCTTACTTTCAATATAAGCGAACCGTTAGCCACGAGAACTAATGATGTTCGTAGCTCACCGCAGCGCCTATATTAAAAATGTTTATTGCCATTTGGGTTCCCCCTGGAGCTGGCATACAGTGATTAAGGATTAAAACTATAATCCTATATACTGTTGCGGCAAACATTGTAAATCTCAATAATTTTGAAGAATTATGCATCATTAACGATAAGATGCGTGCGCCAGTGCCAAATTTCATGCGTCCAACTCAACTAGATCGGGTGAACTATAGCTTAGCTGGACTACTATGGTATATTTTTATAGCTTAGCTAGCCTTAATGTGACAAACAGGGAGCTTAGCTAGGCTCTGCGTGACAAACGGAGCGTCGGTCTGAACTGTCAATTGAGAAATTTTATTTAATATCGTTCTTAGTGTAATATCGTTTTGTTATATAGTATTTTTACATTAATTCTAAGTTATATATTCGTTTTAATAATTAGTATTAAAAAGCTGTATGCCGCTTTTGGGACATTATTTAGATACGTGTAATAAAACTTAATGTTCGCGCACTAAATACTCTCTGGCTTAAGTCATATGGTTCAGCTGAACGCCTCGTGACAAAAGCACAGTCAAACTCGACACTCGATGACAAAGACATAGCTTAGCTAGGCTATTCAAAATTATAATAGTGGAGCTGGACTGTATGCGTGACATAGTAGCTAGCCCATTTGATCGCATGACATAATTAGGACAATGAGTACGCACCTTAACGTAAATGATGCATTAGATTGGAACATGGCTGACTACGTTTCACTCGCAGATAGTATTTGCACCAAACTATAGAAATTTAACAAAGTAGCATTTGTCAATGCTATTGAAAAAATTTAACCCGTTTTTTGTTGTGAGATAGATCATTTTATTACATAGTTGCAGAATACTGTGCTACAACCCGTTTTTGCCACACCTAAACTCGGGAGCCGATTGGTGGAAGTTAATAGACTTTTTAACATTGGGCTTTCTCATAGAATGGCACTTATCTACATGAAAAATTATTTGCCTGTATCTCCTTTGCAAGCATATTATTTCTACAACAACCTCTTCCGGGCAAAATAATGAGCCAAATAACCTCTAGTAATAGTATAAACGAAATATTGCTCTGTATGAGACAATAACGGTAGCAAAACCATCTATTTTGAACTAAAAAAGTGCGATTTATGTTGCTGTCGTCTAAAACCCGCGATTTTGGGTGAAAATTTTCAAATTTTCATACATAATGCACCATTTGCATAAATATCATCAGAACATGCTCTCCACCGAAGAATAAAAGCCTTGTTTTTGTTCAAATTTAGTTTAAATTTTACTGAAATAGTTCGTTTAATTTAAAATCAATATTTAGTATATATACACGTGTTTTATATTGACATACCAATGCTGTTTACTTTAAACCATTGCACTTTTATAGCGTAATAAGCGGGAGGCAACAGCTTTTTAAAGCAAAAATTGCCTTTTTTGCCTGTTAGCGTGGTAATCCAGGCTCACTTTACAAAGGCGATTAGTAAAAAATTAGTGATGTTGACGACACAATGGCTTCAGCGCCGCATTTAGTTAAATACAAGCCCAAATCGTAATTATTGATAATCTTACCCTATTTGACAGTCCAAGTTGCATGACCGCTTATATCCTATCGCCCTCCGGATTGCAAGTTATCTGCTATTGAATACAAAAAATTATTCAGCTTGCGGGTGAAACAGTCGAGGTTTCGGACGTCAATGTTTCAAGTTGTGTACCACAGTCATTCATAAATGATTTGAACAATACAAATGTATATGCTGGCGTAGTAGACTATAAAACGACCGTTGTTTTCAACCGATTTGACGCGAGAAAATATTTAGCCTCTGGGTAGAGCATTGAAAAGCCTTTGGACTTAAATGTATAAAATTTTTGTACCACAATAATTATTTTAAGATAATTGAAACAATAAACTTGGGGCATGGGCGTAGCGAAGCGCTGTCACGGCGCACCTTGAGCCCCATTCGTGCTGCCTTCGGTTGTTCTATGAAGGATGACAGAAAAGCAAAGTACACATTATAGTACACATGGTGCGCTTATGCTTTCAAATCTAGAGGAGAAATTTTTGGCTACGTCCTTGTATTGACGTAATAGATTTGGGATGTCCGTTGTCCCACTCTAGTTTATTTCATTTCCTGACAAGCGATTGCTGCCCCATTTTATGCAAATTTAATGAGTTTAAGGCTGAAATTACTACAGATGTAATATTATGGATAAAATCATGCGTCATATTAAGCGTTTTATTTGATACCTATGGCTATCCAAAAATAATTACTTAAAAGTAATTGTTTAATAGCGTAAGCTAGGCTAGTGAGGAGTTTACGAAATATGTAGATATTGAAACGAAGTCAGCTTTCACACTTCGATAAACACTCAATAGACCACCCATATTAAGCACTAGTGAGGTACAATGACGGTGAACCACGTTAGCCGTTCGTTATAGTAGTCGGCCAACCGTTAACACACCGTTACCTCTGCAGGTGGTTGTGTTGAGAAAAACCATAGGTAGAAATTGTAACTACTATAATTTTAATTGGTATGATTTTGCTAGTTTTATATATGCTATACTTAACAAATCTGTTCTAAGTTTTGTTCGTCTCCTTTTCCATCAGGTTCTGTCATATGTGGTGGAGGGATCGGTTTGTTTGAATTGCAAGCGACATTTTACCCGGTTGTGTGTCTTTTAGGTAATAAGACGGGTGGCAGCCAACTCTTGATGAATCGTGTCCAAGCAGTCTTGTTTCTGGAGGTCTCTTAATCGTGGTTCTTGTATCTCCAGATTTCAAATGAGTCATATGATGTGACATCTGATCGGAGGACATGGCCGTACCTACCATCAGAGACCTTCTCCCATTTCTGCTACATTTCCAGCGGGCACCTTATCAAGCTTTTATGTCAATATTATACACATAGTCAAGACTTGTGACGCCGCTGCTGTAACATAGCATCTTGGCCTTCATGACGTTATATTCGCCATATTTGAGCATCCGTGAAGCTTTTATATAGATTTATAGGACCAACTGATCCATCCGCGATTCGAACACGTAATGATGATTGAAATGATGATGTAATATACATGACGAGTGAACACGTATACTTTCTGATGTAAAGGACACGCGTCATGCATTGTACGTTATTCTTTATGCAAATTAGGCACTGTATATAAACTGTTGTATATTTCTATTAAATCACTTAGTCTTATTTTATACGACTATATTGGTGAACCCGACGTTTAATTTTATTTTTTCAACGGCTGTTTTATTCATCGTCAGCCCTCAGCGTTTACTTCATCGTGTGTTTATATTTTTGACACATTGCTACAGGTGCTTCATTCTTCGGTTTATCGGATTTTGCGAATTCCAATTCCAGGGCTTGGTTCAAAGCGATCAAGGGCGTCAGTCACGAGGGACTTCGAAATCTATTCAACAGCTGCCTGAGAGGACCCGTGTCAACAAATACAAACAAAAGACGCCAGCGTCGATTAGCTGCGTCAATCCACGAAATGCCATTCGACGAAACAGCGACCGCCGCTAAAGTGGACTCAAGTGCAACCGTGTCCGCTGCCGCGATCAAGCTTGCCCCGTTTTGGCCCAACGATCCGTAACTGTGGTTTGCCCAAGTTGAAGCCCAGTTCATTACCAGGGGGATTACGACCCAGCAGACGATGTTCTACTACGTGGTCAGTTCTCTCGACCCCGAGCATGCTTTCGGAATCCGCGATCTCCTGCTCATTCCGCCCTTGGACAACCCATATGATGTCCTCAAAGAGCAGCCGATACAACGGTTGTAGGCATCCGAGCAACGTCATCTGCATCAACTCCTGAACGCCGAAGAATTGGGAGATCGCAAGCGCAGCTAACTGCTTAGTCATATGCGTCAATTGCTGGGCAACAATCAATCATCCCTGGATGATACGATCCTACGGCAACTATTCCTGCAACGTCTCCCAACGCAACTTTAAGTCATAGTGGTTGCGTCCAAAATTCCAAGCCTCGAGGCAGCCACAATATTGGCCGATAAAATAATGGAGGTGTCAAACGCATCCGTTTCATCTATCGCGACCGACACTACGTCATCCGTCGTCGATGAGGTCAAATCCCTTCGAGCAGTAGTCTGCGAGTTACGAGAGTTGATGTCAAGCCTCAAGGTCAATGGTCAAAGTGGTCGACGAAGGTCAATATCCCGCAGTTCCTCGTTCAATTGCAAATCAATGCATCCATCAGGAGGGTGCCAAGGACAACAAAATCAGCAAACTCTTTGCCTGTATCACTCAAAGATTGGTGCAGCTGCAAAGAAGTGTCGTGATCCCTGTTCAATGGCGGGAAACGAAGCTACACGAGATTAGCCACGACTAGTGCCCCTGCCGACGGCAATAAACTATTTTTCGTCGTGGACTTCACTTCGAAGCACCGCTTCCTCGTCGATACTGGTGCACAAGTCAGTTTCCTCAAAGCAACGCCTGCCGATTGGAGCCGCCCAACAACCTCATCTCTAATCGCTGGCACCAGCTCGACGATCTGCACGTATGGCCAACACTCGTTGACTCTCAACCTCGGGCTCAAGCGAACGATTTGTTGGATTTTCACTATTGCCGACGTCACCCACTCAATAATCGGTGCCGACATATTGTCCCATTTCGACCTCATGCCTGATGTTGGACGTTGCTGCCTATACGACGATATCATGCGCCTCGCAGTTAATGGTATCGTGTTAACCGCCCAATCAGTCAACATTGCTGTTATTCCTGCAAATCTACAATCACCGTACCATCAACTTCTTGGGCGATTCCCGGTAATAACAGGCACTTCTGCTGTCGTGGTCAAGACACAACACGACGTTCGGCGCAAAATCGACACGAGGGGACCACCTGTTCATAGCCGTGCCCGGCGCTTGCACCCAAAAAACTAAAGGCAGCAAAACAAGAATTCGATCATATGATAGAACTGGGTATTATTCGACCGTCGTCAAGCAGTTATTCATCACCTCTACACATGGTACCAAAAAAGAACGGTGATTGGTGACCGTGTGGCGACAACAGACCACTGAACAATGCCACAACTCCTGATCGATACCCGATTCGACATATTCAGGACTTCATGATGACTCTCGCCTGCAACACAATCTTATCAAAAATAGATTTGGTCCGAACCTATAATCAAATTCCTGTAGCTCCGGAGGATATACCAAAAACAGCGATCGTAACGCCATTTGGTCTCTTCGAATATATCCGTATGCCCTTCGGTCTCGAAACGCTGCGCAGACATTCCAACGATTCATCGATCAAGTCATTCGAGGCCTGACGTTTTATTACGCATACATCGACGATATTCTAGTAGCGAGGAAGTCTTCCGAGGAACATCATCTCGCAAAGTTTGGTATTTCGATCAACGTTGACAAGTGCCAATTCGGTGTTCCATTTCTCGAGTTTTTAGTCCACCATGTCGATTCAAATGGAATCCAACCATCTGCGTAGAAGACGGAGGCAATTCAACATTTTCCAAGGCCAGAATCTGCGAAAAAGCGTCAAGAGTTTCTCGGGATGCTCAATTTTTTTTCATCGATTCATTCCGAGATGTGCCAAAATTACCATATCCTTGACAGCCTTGATGCGTAACTCGAGCGCATCAAAACCACTGCAATGGGATGATCAAGCTACAACTGCTTTCCAATTATGCAAGGAAGCACTAGCGACTGCTACGCTTCTGGTGCATCCGCTACCTGACACCCCGCTTAACATCGTCGTAGATGTTTCATATAAGCCACGCGAGCTGTAGTTCAACAGGCGTCCGAGGGAAGATGGCAACCTTTTCATTATAAACGAAGAAACTGTTACCGGCTGAGTCTCGATATAACACTTTCGGCCGCAAACTCCGGCAATATATTCTGCCATTTGACATTTTCGACGTTTCATTGAATGCCGTGAGTTCTATATACTCGCTGATCACAAGCCACTTACTTATGCCCTACGAACAAAAAGGGATCGTTTGTCTCCAAACTCGACACCTTTCTATCATAGCCGAGTTTACTGACGACATTCGACATATCAGACGGCAATTAAAAAGTCACAGTCACTCAAGTTGGCATGGGTTGCTGTTCAAATGACCGATCGCCTCGTTCTGTGCGATACATCAACCGAAACTCCGCCTCCGTACCTGCCCAATTCATTCCGTCGCGCTGCGTTTGATATCCTTCATGGACTATCGCACCCGGGCATTCGCGCTACTCAACGACTTTTATCGGAACAATCGTGCGGCCGGTCATTAATAAAGCTGTTCGCCACAGGGCGCAAACTGGTATCGCATGTGAACTTTCAAAGGTATATCGACACACCGTTGCACCGCTTGGGTCTTTTGCAACTCCGGACAAGCGATTCCAGCATGTGCACATCGATACAGTAGGGTCCCTGCCGCCTTCAAATGGTCGATCATACCGCCTGACTATGGTGGATCGGTTCAGTAGATGGCTTGAGGCGATTCCGATCCCAAACATCACGGCCGAAACCGTAGCGCAGGCTCTCATCGCCAGCTGGATTTCCCTTTTCGGTGTACCACGCGCTGTAACAACTGACCGCGGTCGTCAATTCGAGGCTTCGCTGTTTAAAGAGCTCAACCGAGTTCTCAGCATCAACCATCTTCGAACGACTGCTTATCACCCCATGGCAAACGAAATGGTAGAGCGTCAACACCGTCAACCGAAAAGTGCAATAAAGACCCACGACAACAGCCAACGCTGGACGGAGGTTGTCCCATTGGTTCTTCTTGGTGTGCTAACTTGCTACAAAAAAGACATTTCTTCAACGGCCACCGAAATGCTCTACGGGACAACTATTCGTCTGCCCGGTCAAATCGTTGCAAAGGACAATTGTCAGCTGTTAGATCTACTGGTAGACCGCCTACGACAATCCATGAGCCGATTACGACCGACGCCAACGCGATGCACTAAAAGCCCGACGTACATCCCGGCAAGCTTGGATCATTCAACACACGTTTTCATGCGTGTCGATGCCGTGCGCAAGCCACTTCAGGCACCGTACGACGACCCCTATGTTGTTGTCGATCGCCTCTAAAAGTACTTCAGGGTCAAAGTCATTGGGCGAATCGACAAAATATCAATCGACCGTTTGAAGACGGCGTTCATTGACGACGACTCATCAATTTCTTCGCCACCCGTTCCACCGCCAACAACAATTGACTACAAAACGCGCTGTGGTCGTACCGTTCGCTTTCCCAAAAGGTTAACATCTGACATCCAGAGAGGCAGTACTATAGGACCGACTGATCTATTAACGATTCGAACACGTAATGATGATAAAAATGATGATGTAATATAAACGATGAAGCGAACACGTATACTTTCTGATGAAACTTACTAATGTAACGGACATGTGTCATGCATTGTAGCTTATCCTTTATGCAAATTAGGCACTGTATATAAAGTGTTATATATTACTAACGAATCACTTAGTCTCATTTTATACGACTATACATTATTTTCTTTGATCATTTTATATCCAAGATGTATACCAGGTTATGTTATATTTGACACACTCTAGCTATATTATAACGTGACTCAGCTGAATTGTCGATGTTTGCTAAACGATGCTGTACGTTAACGGCGCCTCTGCTCTGAACGGAGCCAACATCAGTACAAACGAGTTTATTAGCATACCCAACCATACGAAGACGTCGTTACGGTGCTCTTGACTGACAGATTTTGTAATAAATCATACTCCTAGTAATGGATGAAGCCTATGGGGACGTGAATTCGTACTGCTAATATATGCGAGATCGACATCACGTTCCTGATCTTTACCTTATCTGGCAAGTGTAAAATTTCGAACACAGTTCCTTAAATTTTCTTTATATAGCTTATCGTTTTAAGCGGCTTTGTGCATGTCTTGTTGACTCAAAGACCGACCAGCCAATTCCGAGTAAGTTTCCTTATCCTTGATCTGTAATCAGCTTTAAACCGATATATAAATGTCTAATGTTTTAAAGAATTCTTCGGCAAATGCATTAGGTTTCTAGGAATCCCATAGAAATTTATCAGCGAATCCAGGAAGAGTATAAGCATTTCGCACCGTCCACTCATTTTAAGTTGTAAATTTATATCGTAACATTCATGATTAAATACTTCTGTTGGCGATTTTATAGTTCGCTTTCAATTATTCAAAATAAATTTCGACAACAGATTAACGGAAATTAGACACGAAACCGCTTACTATATTTTCATATAGTTGAAGTGAGATGCAACATGAACGGCGGAACTCAATGAAGTATACCGAATAACATACATATTGCATTGTATATATAGATGTAATATACATACCTTCACACAATCATACATATTTGATATGTTTGAGCTCGCGGGTGTGTCGTAAAGTAGTACAGAATTGTTTCATTCAATGATATTTTAATTTGTGAACGAGCATGTTTGGTACTGTGGCTTAAAGCTAAGATCAACAAGGGATAATTTGATGTAAACCTAGTCGTGAAATAAGAGTTATTTTTTCATGCTCGTTTACTTCAGTAGCGGCAAACTGGAGCCCTGCGTAAAATGCTGAATGATTTGTGGCCATAAAGTTTAATGTTGATATTAAACTTTACTTTGAGAGGACATCCTTCGACCATACCGTTTTCTAATATCACAATGAATATTTATATTTTACATAGCTGTCAAGTATATCAAAAGATGGAAACCAGACATAAATTGACAGGAGTTGTTGCTCTTGGCTCGCTTATGTCCAGACATTTTTATTCGAGGTCAGATACATAGTAATTAGAAGCAAAACAAAAGTCTATCAATTTTCATAAAACAAAATTGCTATAGCTTCGTTAGTGTATTAGTGTGACTCCTTTCACGCTCCATATAGAATTGATAAGCTTTCGGCTCGTTTGAACACTAAAGTTATGTTGAAAACATTTAAAATTTATATCACACAACTAACTTTAAGAAACATATTAAGTTATGTTTAAGTAGATTTGGCGGGTTAGACTGTTCTTCTTAGGCAAATAGATTAGAATTTAGTATTTAATAATGAAGCTTTTTATGTTGTGTTCTCGTCTCACAGTCATGGATTGTAAGTCGCTCAGCGGAATTTCATTTGTGATTATGGTTTCGAAATCTTGTAGACTGACTTGAGGTAAAGTCGAAAACTCTGGCTGATAATTCTGGCTTGGAAATCAATCACTGGGAGCGCGTCTTTCTTAGTAACGCAGGATTTAAGTTCTAAAAAGGGGGCCCACTAAATAGTAACAGAGCATGTTTTGGAGATAAATCTGACCCTGAAATATAGGCTTTGAAGAACACACTATTATGTTGATAGTTAAGGCATAAGAATGCTTTAACGGGATTTCGCACCCAAATACAGCATTTTAGTCACTCATAATTCGAAGGTAAATGTCATGATTATATAGAGTGGATAAAACTGTGAGTGTATATATTTTTACCTCTTAATGGTGTGCAAAAGAAAAGACAAGTCGACATATCGACATTGCATATATGTCGACTCATGAAAATAGCGAAAATAAATTCGTCATACATTTTGTCAATCTTATGTGACAATTTGGAAAGATTTAAGGTATTCCCCGATCGATTTAGCTCGATTATTATGTCAAAACATAATTTTAACTCTGTGTTGAATTACGAAAGCCGGGAAATAATTTTTTGAAATAAATGGACATTTCTTTCGGTCCTTAACTCAAGATTAGGCCATTGTAAGTTCACAAAATGACATTCCATGATATCAGAACGATAGGTAGGGCACAAGAATGCTTTTTATGAACACGTGAAATTTCTAAAAATAATTGAAAATCATTAAGCAACAATGCACAAGAACAGGACTGTGAATACCATGATAGGTAAGTAACAAGAATGGTTTTTAGGAACACGTAAATGTCTAAAAAAGTCATTGAAAGTCATTAAGCAACAATACACAAGCACAGGACTGTAAATACCACGATATGTGGGTAACAAGAATACTTTTTGTAACACGTTAAATTTCTAAAAAGTAATTGAAAATCATTAAGCAACAATGCACAAGAACAGGACTGCGAATACCATGATAGGTAGGTAACAAGAATGGTTTTTTGGAACACGTAAATGTCCAAAAAAGTCATTGAAAATCATTAAGCAATAATGCGCAAGCACAGGACTGTAAATACCACGATATGTAGGTAACAAGAATACTTTTTGTAACACGTTACACTTCTAAAAAGTAATTGAAAATCATTAAGCAACAATGCACAACCGCTGGACTATGAATGTAACAGGACCGTTCCGGCCCCGTTACGGGTGTTTTCATGATTCCCGCACCCAAAATAGTAGTCGAACACGTTGATAACCGGGGTCACGTCCATACATAAAAATGCTGTATTTTATCCGTAAATCGTATTTTAACAGTGCATCGTTTTGTGTAAAAAAATGCCGTATTTTATCCGTAAATCGTATTTTAACAGTGCCTCGTTTTGTGTAAAAGTGCCGTATTTTATTCGTGAATCGTATTTTAACAGTGCACCGTTTTGTGTAGAAATGCCGTATTTTATCCGTGAATCGTATTTTAACGGTGCATTTTGTGCAAAAATGCCGTATTTTATCCGTGAATCGTATTTTAACAGTGCATCGTTTTGTGTAAAAATGCCGTATTTTATCCGTGAATCGTATTGTAACAATGAATCGTTTTGTGTAAAAATACCGTATTTTATCCGAAAATCGTATTTTATCAGCGAATCGTTTTGTCTAAAAATGCCGTACTTTATCCGTAAATCGTATTTTATCAGCGAATCGATTTGTGTAAAAGATGCCGTATTTCATCAGTGAATTGTGTTGTATAAATAATGCCATTTCTATCAGTGCATCGTATTTCATCAGTGCATCGTTGTAAACTTTCAACGGACGAGTGTTGCGATTCAAATAAACCAGTAAAAACTAATTTGCCCCTACCGGCGCGTAAGACTGAACATGGAACCCCTACCGACAGAAAAAAGGAATCACGCCGAACCTCAGCCAGCCGCCATTATACGTTAAAACTTTGACGGTTTTGGCCGTCCGGGAATAGGAAGCCCCTGGCTGCACGTTCAAGTTAACTAGTTTAATAAGACAGAAATCAAAAATATTAAGTTTACGTGGGTTAGCTGCATACTAAGCAATGGTCATGGGAAATCACAATTCGCAACCAACTAACTTTACACGTACGGTAGCTTTTGAGCTTACAAGGAACGCCGGGTTAATTTGATGGCACGCACCCGCCTAGGGCAGTATTATCCGGGGAATAACCGGAACATGCTGGTAGAACATTCTGAGGACTATTGTTGCACACCAAAATCGTCCCGGACAACGCCTGAACCTCGCTCGTAACGTATAAAGACAACCGCTACTTACGGTAAGTTGGGTTATCGAAGCAGAATCAGGACTATTACATTCCATATATTTATAACATACCGTATATATATGTGTATGTGCCCCTTAGCCGATTGCGTACGATCTCAAGACCCCTGTGACTGCCCGCACAACCGTGAACGCCCCTGTGCATATCTCAGGTAAAACCGCCCTTTTTGCTTATTACCCCGCTGTAATATGCGACTGATGCAAGCCCCCACCCTGCCACATCCTCACCGTCCCACCCCATTCCTGAGCCGGTGCATGCGACACCTCGTTTAGTGACTGGGTGAGTCCAACGACGTGCGCCGGACCCCCGTCCGAATCCCCGCTGACCCGCTGTAGTCACTCAAAGGTGTCTAAATCTCTGTTGCCAACCACTAGTGGGCACAGATGATTCGAGATTTTTCTCTCAACTCTAAAATGGACGAACCGCCCCTCATTGGGTTCGTCTCGATGAGACATCTCCAAAAATACATCGCGGGTCACGGTCCACCGCCGCGTTAACCCGAGACGGCCGGCGAAAGCGCTCCTCCCTCTAATCGTTGTAATTTTAGCAGCATTTTTACCCCTGCCGCTCCGGCAGCGATATTACCCCTCATTTAAATCGCCGTTAGACGGCGAGTCCAACGGTGCCCGGCGGGAGAACCTGCCAAATCCCCCTATACTAATATACGACCGGACCCAGTCGTGGGTCCCGACCCAATAATACGTCTTCTCCCTCATGTTTGGTACCGGTCGACTCCACTCTTCGTCATGGGACCGAATCTAACCCCAACCCCTCGCAAATCCCACGGGATTCCCCTTGTCCCGCTTTCCTTCCCACGCCCTTTTCGTGTCCTCGCTTTCTTTTTGTTTTCTTGTCCTCATTCTCTCTCTAACCGAAGCTTTTGGTCGGCCGTTTTTGTTGTTGTTGTTGTTGTTGTTGGTGTGTTGTGAGCATGTGTTTATCCTGAGCGACCTTTCTGTCGCTCAGGACGCTACTATGTCTAATGTGTGTAGTGTGTGTATTTGTTTATGTGTATCCATGTGTGTAGACATATATGTTTGTATATATTAGATTAATATGTAAGTATCATATATATGTATATATACTTAAGGACAGAAACAACACCGGACGGACGGGGACACCGCATACAAAAAGCGATAAAATTTAAGAGTTTTACGGACGGACAGAATACCAACACCTAGGACGAACGGGGGGTGTCTTTAGGACCCTTCCGCGGGCTCTGGGGACCTTGGACCAGTTGCCCCTGACCGGTGGGAGTTCGTTAGGGTCCGTTCTGTCTCTGGCTTTGAGACGGGCGCACTCCCGTCGTCGGTTCCCCCGGCGAGACTTTGAAACTTAGGCAGTCGCATGAAAATTTCAAATAAGCTTGATTTTTCTTGATGTTTTAAGGTGTCCTCATAAGCGAGGGTCATCTTCCAAGTCAAATTTAGCTTAATTAAGAGGGCGGCAAGTCGAAAACCACAAAAGCCGAGTCAATCGTCGTCGAGTTGAGATGGGCTGGGAAGAACAAACAGTCGAAAGATGAGCAGATTGTCACGCTAATTGGTGTTGAAGAAGGAAATTTCGTGACTCGAGACTCGTTGCTAGTGGTTCAAACTAAGCGAGGACCGGAAACAGTTTGAATGTTGTAAGTTTAGGATCCGATTTCGCTGAACATCCGGCGATAAGTACGGGAAATTGTGTCTCCGATTGGACGCTCAAAGAAAAACCCTAAAAACGTGGGCGTCAAGAAACGTCAACGATTGGATGGCGACAAAATCGCCATCCCACAACATGGGCGAAAATTTTGAGGCGACGACCAACTCGTCGACTCGTCGAATCAGTTGGACTTCGACAGCGCGGAGTTCGGTCGACTTTACTGACCGCCTCCAACGAATCATTTTTGTGTTCAACGTTTTCATGTAGCTCTGGTTTTTCGCTTTTCGCGTTTGCTTCGGATCGACTCGATGGACGAAAGATATCCGCGTAGATGTATACCTCGCGAAGGGGGTTGAGCTGGTGCTGCCCCAAGGATCAACTTTCGTAAGTACGAGGAAGGTCTACCGATAGCAGGGGTTTATTTTCCCTGTCAAATGAAGAGTAACAGGCTGTTCGTTTGTTACCTTCTGAATGTAGCGCGCCCCTCGCTCGCAGGAAGAAATATTCTCGTTCGGATTCTAACCCACCCAGTCTTCACCGAAATGCTACACACAACCTTAACTGGAATCAATCACTAATATCGAGTTCCGACGTAGGAGAAGTTAGGCGATTTGGAATATGCCCGTACAGAGCACTGTGAGGACTGATCAACCGATTCGAAGTCTTTCTGATTCCCGTGGTATTAGGTAGGGCACAAAATGGACGCTTCTCGTCCAGGTTTTACATGACTTGCCGCTTTTGAGTTAGGATTGTCGAATTTTCCTGAGCCGACCACGGTAAAATTTTCTTGAACGTGCACGACAAAGAAATAAGGACTTGTTCAATGGTTTGCTACTATGGTTTCCAAATTTGTAGCGTAGTGGAATGTTCAATGCTCATGCTGTGTTTGATTTTGAACAGAAACGCAGATTATGGACGGGGGACTAGCCTCCGTCGGGTTGTAGGAAGCCCTCAAAATTTCTTTATTCTATTGAGTTAAGAAAATTTGGGAACACAAAAGATTTAACGAATTTTAGGCATTGAAGCTTGAGCATAAGGTGTTTGCTGTTTACGTGGCAATGTTGTCTAGGGATCATTTCGGTTTAATTACTTGGCTTTGGCTTTAAAGCGTTTAGACAAATGCGGTAGGCATCTCATTTGAACACAAATTTCATTAGGACGACTGACCGGAGAAACAGTAGGTGACCATCCTGACCCCCTTATGATCAAAAAACTTGGCTGGAGCAACAAGGCCCCCCAGCCGACCAAAATTCCGCCGACCCCATCCGGTGACGTGAACGCTTCATTTTGTGGTAATACACCAGTTTCAAGCCCCAAAAGCCTACTTTAATAAAACAATTAAGTTTACCGGTGGTCACCATTGTACAATGACATGGTCTTCCCTCGAGGACAATACCCAAAATTGAGCATGGTCAGAATAAGCCGATGGAAGGCACTATCGCAGTATTCAATCAGTGCCCGTGCGGGAGAAACACCTCGTGTTCCCGCATCTGAAAAAGTTAAAATATTTACCCCCCACTCCAATAAAGAAAACTAATTGCCTCGCCCAGGTCATTTCGGCCCCAACCCGAACGAGTGCAAAACCCCGATTTCACTTTGGAGCGAGTCGATCGCTGAGTTTGGTTCTTTTCGTTTTATCTCGGTGTGCCCGTTAGGCTATGTGCTATGTATGCCCAGATTCAGCTTTTCACAGTTTTAGTGCTTGCCATTTTATTTTCCCGTATAATTAAGTTGATCCTGCAAGGGGAATTTAAGCCCGCTGCAGAATCTTTAGTTCTAACCAGTCAGCCATAGGAACACAGCAACATCGACAAATAAGTCGGTGTTGACTCAACTGCACAACAGTGCAGTTGAGACACTGCAATACTGCAGTGTAATATGAAAAGGAGACAGTCAATAAAGAGAGGCCACGAAACAGCAACAAAAGAGAAAACAAAAGACGCAGACGCGTCGGGGCCGCCGGCCCCACGCCCGGCTACTCAGAATGACCCCTGGGATAAGAGAAAAGACCAGATAACCGACCGGCAAGGTGTGGACGGGCCGTGAAACGCGCCCCCACCATGCCTCTAGGAAAATTCCGGCTGAGGAAACAGATTAAAGTTAGACAACTGGGCTCGCCCCTGGGGGCGGCCCCGTAAGTTGCCTAGAAGGACGTATCATGCCATTTAGCACCACGACCGCGTTCCCCCCGCCTAAGTCCGATGAATTATTCTACCTTCTTCTTTAGCTTCCCGTTCCATCAGTCGTACTGTTAGGTAGGTAAGGTTGCCAGCAACAATAGAATGAACCTAAGAATAAGTAGTACTACGAATGTATCGCTCGGATAAATTATTTAGCGCCCCTCGTGACACTCTATCACCGGCGTTGCTCCGAGTGGGGATCAGGCTGTAGCAGGAATCTCCCATAGTCAGGTTTAGCCCCGTTTTCCCTGTAGCCCCGCCTAATGTCCGTCGCTGTGTGAAATTACTCGTCACTCGTGGTGACCCACTTTGAGGAGCAATCTTTGAAGCACTCTAGGGCCCCTGCTTCACACGCCCCATAGCTGACGAGTCGGTAGCATTGAAATGTAGCAGGGATAATCGCCCCTAGTCCGCGCACGCGCGGGTATCTGCACGCTCCGCCCCGGTGTTTTTCCTTTTTATGCCCTGTGCCCCACAGTTTGTTGAGCGGGAACGACGGCATCGAGTGAATACTAACCTTCCCCGACTAGATACACCTTGTCTACCTCTCTAGTCGATAGGAAACACTCGTCTCCAACCACAAACTTTAATCGTATAAATAAATTTGTATCATTGACACCGAGCACAGCCTTATTTCATACCGAGACGATAGGGATTTTTCTGGTTTCTCCGCTCGGGCTTGTGGGCGAGAATGTCACAAGCACTGGCGTGCATGGCCTTCTGATGTCTCCATTTTCGTTTTATTACTGGAACCAGGGAATGAAATAATCGAAAAACACAAGCAAAATTTAACTCGTTCATGACAGTGACTCAAAATTCTCTAGGGATTTACTCTATTTCAATAAGCCGGAACTTCCACTGGTCAAAGTACCAGTTCGTCCGCATAGAATTTATTGAAGAAGTAGGCCACGCCATTGATCATCCGACATTAAACTTCCAGGGCCTGTCGGAACCCTGTGGGGGCCACACAGGCTACAATGCTCTAGCACAGAGCTTATCAAGACCTTAACTAGGCAAATCAACTTGATCTTCAAATTTCTAAGGACATTTTCATCTTTTATTCCAACAGTTAACACAACTAATTAGAACTAAACAACTTCCGATGAGTCTAAGATAGGTAATAGCGGCTAGGCTCCATTACCTGTGAGCAGGTGTCGGTGCTAGCCTCCCTGGGGGACCTCAGGAATCATACCGGAAACTAGACACGTGCGCAACCAATCGAGCGGGGCCCGAACACACCCCGTGAAGCGAGCCTGCGGCCTGCTAAGCTCCGTAGCTTCTTGGGTCTGACCAAGAATAGGGTCAAAATTATTAGCATTCGCGGTCCGCCCTTGAGGTTACGATAGCCGGGGTCGTATGGGCATGGTGTTAGGAAGTTGCGCCATGCAGCTGCGTCCCGTTATTACATGAATACCACGATAGGTAGACAACAAGAATGCTTTTTGGAACACGGTAAATTTCTGAAAAGTAAATGAAAATTATTGAGCAACAACACACAAGCACAGGACTGTAAATACCACGATATGTAGGTAACAAGAATACTTTTTGGAACACGTTAAATTTCTAAAAACCAATTAAAATCATTAAGCAACAATGCACAAGTTCATGACTGTGAATACACGATAGGTAGGAAACAAGAATGCCTTTTTGGAAAACGTTAAATGTCTAAAAAAGTAATTGAAAAAATTAAGCAACAATGCACGTATCACAGGACAGGAACCGTTCGTTCTAATTTCAAAGAAATAGCGTAAAAACCATCTAAAGCAAATTTTCCAGCCATCGAATTAAGATGAGAAACGACAAAACACGTTTAACATTGGCTAACGGATATGCTTCATTGGTAAAGGGCGGTCCTGATGTCGAGGTATGAAACCTCTCTCCAAGTTTAGCCGTTCGCTATATATCTCTTTGTAAGTATTTGATTTCAAAATTCAAAGATAACGTATTTATTATTATATTATTAAACCTATCCTCAAGTGAAAATCCGAGATTATAATTATACATAGTCAAGGTCCATATGTTTGTAGGAGTAGGTAGTTCCTCTAGGGGCGTGGGTTGTGCGATTGGAGGGTACGCTAGGGGATGGTGTCGAAATTTTTAGGAATTTGTAATTATTCCAGAAAAAAATTGCTAAAATTTTACAAAAATACAAAAATTTAGTAAAAATTGCTAAAATTTTCCGGTGTGGCCTTAGATATGGCTCATATCGCTTTCGCCAGTTAGGAATAGGGAACTAACCCCACTATCATCAATAGATACCTATGTCCTGGAGGTATGCGATGTCTACACTTCTCCGTTGAAAATCCCATATCTAAAAATGATAGAAGTTAATGTGTGTTATAAATTCATCAGAATAGCAATTTACTAGACAAATATACCAGATAACTAAATAAGAATACACTGATATGCAGCTCAGTTGCAAGTAATCTGGACTGTATCCGACGATCGGATGCATGTCATAGCTTCTGAATGCTGCCAACAATTACAGAACACTAATGAGGGAGACATTATGCATATTCCCAACTACGGTTGAGCGTTTATTGCACGAAATTCGAGAAAATACGTTATTTTTGTATCAAATCTATTGTTATTTGTAGAAACAAATTACCCAAGTAACCCTGAGGCCAGAAATCAAATGTAGGCCATGCCGTTCTCGACACACTATGCCTAAGCTTTAGCCTAAGTTAATGTCCTTATATGAGACATACACTAAGCCTCAGTTTAAGTCGGGAGGCTGCAGCCCACCGAACCCCCGCTCTAAGCTGTTCTTTTTTCTAACGTTATGCCCTACCGCCCCTCAGGGTTACTTGGGCCAAACGAGTGATAACTTATTATGCCATTTCGCAACAAAGATACCGTCCAGTAGTTGTGATTTTTACTATTTTTGGCTTTATCCAAGGTGAAGGCTGCGATGCCGATGGTCCAAACGAATTTGTTGCCGTTTCTGAATTATATCTTGCAGGTGTTAGAATATGGCAAATTTTTTACATAGATAGGCATTAAGATTCTGATTTTGGTTTTGCTTTTTGATTTTATTGTTTGCTTTTTGTTTATTGTTTGTTTGCTGTTTGCTCAATCAGCGTTTTAAAGTACAAATTTCTCAGCATTTCTTCATGTTATAATCAGCTCTTGTTTACAGTGTTTCCTAAACAGTAATCACTTTTTGCCTATAATAGGTAATTATCTATAAAAATAGTCGTCAATAGCTATCGAGTGACATGTTTCAACATTTGTATTCTAAGACCTAGTGCATGTCCCACACAGGTCAAAAACATAATATACTGCGCTACTGCTGCAAGTAATTAGCAAAATTGCAAATTACAATAAAAACTTAGAAGATGACCTACAAATTTGTAGCTGTGCATGTTTTAGTAGACCGTGAATTAACCGCTCTATAATTATTAAAAGTGGCCATACATGTGGATCAAATAATGGTGTAATCGCCTACGAGCGATAATGTATTAAACTCTCACAGTGTCGAATTGATTATTGTCAATTTATGTTTCCGACCATAGATTTTTAATAAATTAAACTGTTTCTATTGTACGCAAATGTATTATTGCTGCTAATAACTAAATTATTCGCTATATACGAATTCAGCTCTAAAGGGCAGTTACACTCATAAGCCAAACTTTGTCGTATAAAGCTCTTTATTTACAGGGGTATCGGCATAGGAGAACATGAACGTGTTAGCTGAATGCCTACCAACTCATTGTGTGGCAGGCTGATTAGTTCGTTTGACGTTTGCAAGTGAAAAAATTATTTTTGCTTGTAACAATGGATGCAGAGGCATGGTTTCCTATTTGTTCTCCTGGATCCGCGGGAGATTCAAAGGTTTATACTGGAGACAGAGCTAAATGTTCGGCCGCTTTGGCCACTTCCAACATGATGTTAAGCTGTAAAGACAAAGGCAAAGTCCACATTGTCCAATATTTATTTCTTACTATTACATAGCTGCTGTACTCATTTTTCTAACAAGCTACTGTAAATCAGAAAATCTAGGTAAATAACTTTGAAGTATATTTACGGAGCTTGTGCAAAATTTAGGAATATTTCGGTGAATCATGCCAATTCTGTAATACCGGGCAGCAACTGCTTGCAGCAGTTATATTGTTGAGAGGAAACAGCTGGTCTGCGCAAAATAAGAGCAGGTACTTTGACTGTGATACAGTTTGCATAATAATGTTTTCGCTTAAGGCATTAAAATCAAACTAAAGAATCGCGGAAGGTTCAAGGAACATCATATGGATCAGTAAATAAAGAAAATATTGGAAATTTTCCACTCCTAAACATCCTTATATGTCCCAAAATAACAAAGGTACGACAGAAACAGCCAAAAGGTATGTGTATATTTTTGAAGTGCATTTCGAAATCATAGGTCTGTTTCAGTCCTTTCTCCGATGATGAAAAAGTCAGAAACTTCTAAATATGTCGAATACTAATATTAAAAAATTAAATGCTTATAGGCATTTTAACTTTGAAGGACCTAATGCATACAAGACAATGCAATCACTACTTGTATCATATTTATTTATCCTAAAAACTTGTAGACATAGTCAACTGTTTTATTATGTACAACAAAACTATAAAGTGCCAAGATTTAAACTTATGTGTTGCTGGCAAAATCGAACGTTTTGTACCCAGTGTAATGTCTCATATGTGTAAAAAGATTCCTTTTTAGGCGTAAAACAATGAAGCCAACGAGTTTGTGACCCAATGTTTACTTTTCATTTTTAAGAAACTCGTTTAGTCATTATTTTAAAAAAATCCTTTTTAAGCATTTTTAGACTAAGACCTATAGAACTTAGAAACGCTTGCAGTGACAAAAAAAGAGTTAATTTTGCACTAGTTGATACAATTCTTCACAGCGATCTACATTTTTCGATCAAGCAACTCTAAGATTCGTTATGACTGAAAGCGCAATGCGACTTTATTTTGCCTGACTGACGAAGATATCTAATCGGTCTTGATTTCTGAGATTTCGGACAAATTAATTGTGAATAAGAATTTCGGACAACGATTTGCGCAAAGCTGCTGCCGGCTCAAGCACAAAGCAGGCAGCGGGTCCTGCAGTAAGATGTAATATTTCGCGTGACAAAAAATAACAGCGAAACTCCGTTAGGCGAAATCCACAAAACAATTTTAGCATATGGGTTGCATGGTATCGATCGCAGGGAGTAGGTGGTTTCGGCGACGAAGGGGGTACCCCTGGGGCTAACATCTATATGAAAAATCCGCTAGATGATGTTGGAAAAAATAATAAATTTGTCGCAAAGTCGCTTCGATGTTTATTGAACATTTTGATTCAATACGGAACGATGTTAAAAGTTAGGTTTGATGTTAACAGTTGCTGCCCAATGAAAAGTGTTATTTAAAAAGATGCTATATATATTGCGAAACTTTCTTATTTATCGAACCAAGGTTATATTAATGTTGCAATTTTAGATGCTTTTGAATCAAAACGTAAATTTGACTTATTCGAATTAAACGTATATGCACCACATCTTGCGAATCATGAGTCCAATGTTAGAAAATATTTCATAATCGCATTGATCGAACTATAAAAATCCCGTGCCGAAATTTGCTGCTTTTTAGGTATGAGAGATATCGTATATGACTTTGTGGTTTTTAATCATGTATGTGCACACAAAATACTTTCGAAAACAGTGAATTTTCAATTTCACAAGTTATATAAATAACACATTATGTGCAGCATATCATGGTCTTCCAGATGCCGCCTGCAGGGTCTTATTCTACGAAAATTTGAGGTGCTGCAGTTATGTTTGCTCATGAAATATCCCTTATCGCCATATGGTTGGAAATTTTATCATATCACTATAGCGGTTACTATATTAATTGACCACAACCACAAAATTTGACTTGATTTTGACCTACTATTTGGCGATTTCATCCCCTGTTCTTGGAAACGTAGTCATATAGGTAAAGGTTTACCACAATGTGCCGATGATTAAACGCAATCAATGTTTGAGAAATTATCAACGATGTGGTGGGCACCTTATATTTACACACGGTGTTAAAATTTGAGCCAAATACCGCTAATTAATCTTGAGTTATAGTAAAAGCAGCAATATCTAAGCGATTTTGATACAAAATTGTTTGTTTTGACTCTCCTGTTCAGTGGCTAAAGCGGTTGTGGGCAAGATATTGGGCTAATCGAAACAATATCTCAGGTCACCTTGACTGTGAAATTGGTTATCACATCAGTTTAGCGACTAGACACGAAAACGACTAAATTCAAATTGATTTTGGATTAAATGTGAGAATTGTTTAACGTCTGCAAAGGGGCTTTGGGAAGGAACTTGGTTATTGGATAGTTTATGATCATGCAAAACGAGATATACAGTCAAATTCTTAACATTACATACAGATTGTCAAATGCGAGCTATAATAAAAAATGTACTGTTTTCCATCCGTCAGGTCCTGAGCTATTAGTTGTTGTTTTAATAAAAATTTGCATCAGTGAAGTAGCCAAGAAACAGGATAACGTGAAAATTATCTCACAGCAAAATAATTGTTTTATTTAGTAAGGAAAAATATTTTAACGTTTCTCGTGATGTTGAACTTTACCAACAAATTTATTGATCTTTTGCAGCTAGACGTTATAAATCATTAAGTCATATATAGTATATAAATACCCAAAAATTTGGAAATGTCCACAGAGCGGTGCGTCTAAAATTTTCAAAGGATCAACGACTCCCCCAAAATAATTAATGGATGTAATTACTTACTGGACAAACCCAACGGTGATAAACGTATATGATATTGTATTATATAAATGAAAGCGACACTTTTTTATATTTTGCATATATAATATTTACACTAAAATTCAAATTTGACTTAGTGGTCTTACCATGCACGTCTATAACCAGATTAAATAGCTTTTACTCCTGTTCACAATATTATATATATCCAGTGCTGCTATCACTGTATTAAATTTCCTCATGACATACTTCCAACTCTACGGTCGCTTGATAAAGTATTAATGGCATTTTAGTGTAGTTGTTTCCACTGAAAGCTGAAACATATTTAGCTTTAATTCGTTTTCATCACGAATAAACAAAGACAGTATCTGAGAAATTATTCGTTTACAAAACCTTTAGGAAATAAGTGTAGCCTACGCAAAACGCAAGGTTGGTTCCAAAATACAATTGCCACCGGTGGCCATTGCTTACAAGGAAGATATTTAGTAAGATCGTCCAATTAGTAAAAATAAATGCGGTTATCGTAGTTCTAGAGCGTTAACAAATATGTAATTTTTTGCATTTTCTGCGATAGACGTTGTTTAGAAACCAAATACGCATCTAATTTGATACGTGGCCTGTAAATTTGTGAAATACTGATGCAATTAAAACTCACAGGAAAGGCTAATCATGATTTAGCATCAAACGATTGGTACTTTGTTCATGCATTAATTTACAAAATATAAATATAGGCCAAGATGTCCTCAGAATTGTGTAAGCACGAAATGCAATTCAAACGAAGTTTCGTCATTTTTAGAGAGCTGTATTCTTACAGACATTTGTAGACCAGGACCTCATTTTTATCAAGCCGCGGTAACCACACCACAATCCCGATAGGGGGACTTGGGCCTCAAGTAGAATTATATCCGATGGTTAATGGAAAATTTATTACATATTTACAATAGGAGGGCCTAGGACACTGCTGTCTATACTCTTCTATTGGGATGCTTCGGGCGCACTTGCCGCGGCACTAATTTTAATAGACGCTGCTCAAAGTCAACTCTGATTTCCAAAAATTCTGCATTAAAATTTTTCAATATAATTTTGGATACAAAATATTGTAGAAAATGAGCTGCTTTTCTACTTTGGTAAAAATTTTTGCGACGTTTTCAAAAAATTGTGCCTTCGCCAATCTACATTGAAAAATTTTCAATTATTCAGCATAGAAATGCTGATGTTTTGCGAGAATCCATCGCTTTTAATACGCTACTATTGTTCTTTATCTCGCTGTTATTAAAACAAATAGTGAGCTCGCTTACCAAAAATTGTACTGCCAATATATAGCACACGGCCAACTCATGAAACGAATGTCGTTATGCTGAGTGCAGCAAAATATCGGTTGTGACTGCAAGATTGGAGGAAATTTACAGAAGTCTGATATGTTTTAGAAATTGCTGATATATACTCTTTGAATGATGTTTTTCCAGTTTAGTTTTTGTAAAAGTCCGAGGAAATTTTATCAAGAACCTCGCCAAACAGGTCATTTGTAATACAGAGTGGAAAATTTATCTATGGGTTTCACAATTTCACAATAAAAATGAATGGTCAGCCTACGATATAAGAATGCAAAATGATAAAACATATTAAATTTGCAAATGCAAATTCATTTCATGCACAGGATGCAACATTTTCAACTGATAAAATAATATTCAGTTATGCAAGTTGAAAAAATTTTATATCACCTATCTAGCAACTAGCGAATATCTTATTAACTCTTTTTGGAGAAATTACTGAAATAAAGTTTTCTGTATTTGGATACATATTTCTCAGTGTTGCTCTGTAAGTCAGCCTTTTTAATCAGTCTTACATAAAGATTTGGTCTTATATCTATAAATATTTTCTACGGTGTATAATTCTATTATACGCATTGCCAAAATACTTATTTTACAACTGGATCTTAACATCACTTGTTATAACGTCTCTATGAAGGCCTAAATTAGTATACCTATATCATATTTATGTCAATTTTCAGGCAAAATAAAACTTGAGTTATAAATATCAAACACAACAAGTTTAACGCAGATAAGATGAACAGCTTTAGGAAGCAATTCAGGTGGCTTCTTACCATTTGTTATATCCTAATTTTTGACAATTTAACAACCGAAGCGGTGTCATCAAAAGCTTACTTGTTTCCGAATGCTCAGGCAGGTAAGTAATCGTGTTTCGAAAAGCTGTGTCAATATTGAACCAAATAGGCGCACTGTGTTTTAGTTTCACGTGCTGGTTTCGTATAACACTTGTAACGCTAATTTAGTTTACAGGGCCGTGCAAAGCTCATCAAATGTAGAGGGGGCCGGCAAAAAAGTGCGTGGTGCAGGTCGATTGCATTCATTTTGTTATAACCACGTCATTTGATCTTTTCACTTTTATCAGCAAAAGGCGGCAGGGGTCGCCCTCCGGCCCATCCTTCTGGCGACGCCCCTGTAATTTATCTCTGGATTCTGCTAACGATAGATTATGATTCCTTAAAAAGTTGTACTTTGATGAGCACCAAGTTCGAATCATGCATACAATTCTACTGTACTACACGGACCCGGTGATGCTACAAGTAAGAAATTACTACTCATAATCAAAGCGGCAAATATTACGAGGAAATGACCGCGCTAAGTCATTATTATATACTAAGCGGAGAGTGCCCTTCGGGCATACTACAAAGTGTTGATATATCCATTTAACCCTTTCGTTCTTAAACCAACGTGTATTTCGTGCAGTTTTGAAGAAATTTTTGCCGCAGCGGTGGAATGAGCCTGGATAGTTTTGGTTCAAGCCTCGTACGCTAGCCACTATGCTATCCGAGAGCTGTAGCATAAACCGATTGACTAACAGCACCAAGCGCAAACGCACACGCACGACAGACTCGATCTGCACTAATATGGACAGACCAGTGCTGCCGGCAATCTTGTCTAAAGACTAACGAGCCTATTTGAAATGAAAAGATTTAGGCATTTAAGATTAGTTAACTGACGTGCAACCTTTCAAAGTTTTGTGACCTTGGAGTCGAGGTCGACATACATGGTAGCAATTCAAAAAAACGCAAAAGCATACATGTATATGTAAAACATTATGATTATAGGAGAGGCTCTAAAATGTGCGTCTGATAATTGCAAGAAACATGAAGAAATATATTAGGTTATCTTTAAATGTAAATATCATAAAAAAAGTACTTAATGTTTATGCAACTGAAAATACTGCGACCTTTTTACAAATATATAAGGCCAATTAAGACCGTCTGCAATAGTTCGGTTATATCGCCAAAGATGAACAATGTACCATTGACACACTTTGGGAGACGATGCCTAATTTGCGTCACCCGTACTATACTGCGAGTCGTTAGGTTGCAAATGTACGTTACTGAAATTATTTCGCCCATTCCTAGCGCGAACCAGCCTTTATCATATCTGTCATACGAGTTTTATAAATGCTAGCTAGCTAATTTTTGCCTATTGTAAATCACGCAGTCTGAACTAGGCATGAGCATAGCGTATAAAATTGCTACCTAGGTATCCAACCCGACTAAACTACCTGGGCACCCAATTAACTACCTAGTACACGGGTATCCAGCACGAATTTTGGTAGTTCTCGCAAGCCGCAGTATCTACTCAAATTTACGTATCTTTGACGTCGAAATCAAATCTGTAATTAAGGCTTGTAGGTTGCAATGGCATCGAGCTGAATGTTTCTTCTGGCCTACCATACAGTGCTGCGAGCTGACCAAACAAGATACACTGTAAAACGTTCCACATTAGAAATCAATAGTTGAAAATTTTCTGCTAAAGCTAGATTATATTGTTTCTTGCTTACTGCTTTACTGTACTAACGCAGATTTTTATTACAGCGACGACTACAACTCACGACCTAATTGGCGGATATCCCTAATTTATCACCATTTATTGTGTTTAACCATCGCCACTTATTAAGAGTTTATTTGTATTTTTCCTTGTCCATCCGCTAGGGTTAACCAATCAATTCCTTATTCAAAACGAAAATCAAGTAGAATAATATTATTTCCGTCTATAACTTGGTAACAAAGTTATTTTTATAAAAAATTTTTACAACACGGGTGACCTGATGTAATGCAACTGAATGCGTATTATCTAGCCACTAATTGATAATAGAGCAAAAATAGTCAATTATTTCTCAAAATAACGTAGTTATCATAATTGTTGCTATAGGTTGTGGATGATTGCTTAAGCAGCTTGAGGATGGTTGGTTAAATTTTTTACAGTCGGCTAGGACCTATAATATGCACATCATCGACATATTACTAACATCGTTCAATTTACCGGATAGTTAGCCCATATCCAAAAGCCATATTTTAAATAAAGATTCGTTTATCTTTCGCTTTTATAATAGCTTTAAAATGGCTGGATCTACTAGGGTCATGTTTTTGCTGTGATTGTGTAGTCTATGGTTGGCGTGTATCGTTTATTTCATACCGAGATTTCAGATGCAGTTGCTAAATAAGGGGCGAAAGTATTTCCTGTATATGAATCTATCAATCTTCTCTCCTCATCTGGCTAATTAATATTTAAAACCAACGTCGTTAAACTAAAGGGTCTGACTACAATATTTGTATTTATGTACCGAATTGCAGAGGTTGGGTGCTTTTTCAAGATAAAGATACACGCATTACGATAGCATATAAATAAGCGTTAATTTTTCGAGCAGTGGGAAAAATTTGTTCAATAGGAAGTCCATAAATAAGTTTGATTTTTTAAGAAAAATGGAAAAACAACAGTGTTGTACCTGTATTAGATAATTAACACGTAATGGTCCCTTATTGAATTTCGAATCTCTCCGCTCAGGGAGTTACCAACTTCATAACGATTTAGTTCTGTGTGTGGGTTCGGATCTTAGTTAGGTAAGTTATGGCTGATAATTTGACAGCAGACAGTGGTAAATCTAAACATAAGCTAAACTAAAAAACTCTATATTTGCATGCTGACAAAACAAACATCCTAACACCCTGCTGAATATAGCCGTTAAACCAGAGATAACTCCACAATATACCCACAGTGGATTTAAAAATAAGTAAATAATTTTAATTTTGATAACAAACTTTTGTATGTTGCTAAAAGTTCATGGGGCTTAAGTACAACATGTATTATTAGATTTCGTGATCGCAATATTTTGAACGGGACTATAGTATTTTATCAACAGCTCAGAGTGTTATATTGGGATAAGCTTTCCCTACCATGAATGTTCTAGATCGTTCGCTACCAAATTTATCGTTTAGAAAATACGGTCTTCATCGAAGTTTGTAATTATCAGTCATCCTTGCTATGGTTTTACATTTACTGTTCTTAGCGATAATTCTTAGCGTTCTATTCTTAGAGATACATGTACAGCGATACCAATTTTACTTAACAGTTCCTAAAACTAAACAAGGTCAGTCACAATATGCAAAAAATGTCTACTATCACATTTGTCAAAAAAATCAATTTTTTTCCAAATTAATCGAGAATAAGTGATATCACAAATTAATAAATGATCCGACTGTCGACCTAAAACGGTGCGTAATTCTGTGAAACGTGCGCTACAAAATTGATACCAAACATGATAATATATCTTTTATACATTTCGTTACGAACAAACTCAAGCTAAAATAAAAAGTGTTTGACACACTCTAGAGGTTGGCGTACATTTAGAGCTTCTACTTTATTAATCATTTATGTCTATATCACTCGTGCTCATTTCGTGGTGTCTTCTGCAAATATATTTCATACCTATATCCAAAGATTAATTTTAACGCGCAGTCAGATTTGCTCTCCTAAACTCGAATTTTTCGCAAAAGCTACTTTTCCTAATACACGAAATATAATGAATGATTTTCTTAAAACAGGCAAAAAATTTCTCAATTATTCAAAACCTATTCAAATTTGTGGCGAAGCGAAAGTGATATTCATTCCATTACATGCTGCTGTGTCATACATGCTAATGCTCCTAGCTCCGACGGGGAATAGCCGGGGTCGGCGCGGAGAGGCAATCACAGGGTGGGAGGTGGGGTTGGATTAGCGGTCCTCGGGGGGGGGGGGGGGTCAGGTGGAAAAAGGGAAACTACCGAAACTTTTTAAGACTCAAAATTTTTCTAATTTTGTACAATCTCACCCAAATTGTGTTAATTCCGTTCTATTTTTGCTCATTTCCCTCGGCTTTTTCCTAGTTTTGCCAAAATTTTGGCCACCGGTGCTGCGGAGCTTCAGGGTAGATCAGGCCACCTCCCAGGGGGATCGGCGATGTTCCCAGAGTGTCCAAGCTTCAGCGTAGGATAATCTCTATACTCCTCCCTATGTTCATGTATGAGCTAAAACTATCAACAACGATAGAACAGCGGTTCTCAAAGCCAAATCAAATATGTAGATTCCAACACAAATCTTAGCACATCAATTAACTAAGTATTCCTCTGTGGCACCATGAAAGACGCTGTATGGAAACCGTTAACTCAATAGCTGCTGTCGGAGATATATGCACGGGCGGCCTCAGTAAAGCTAGTGTAATAATAGCACTCAACCCAACTGATGAATCATACTAAATTAACAAGTTTGTGGGACAAAATATCATCATAATATAATGACCGAGAAATGTGTTTCAAACTACTGTTTCTAACGATTACTTTTGTTACCCTCATTTTTTGGATGCATCTAAGAAATAGTATTTCTTACTTCGGGTAAATTAATGTCAAAAATTAAATATTAGCTTCGACACTTTCGTTACCTCAAAAACGTGTATACTATTTTGTCAAACCGATACGAATTAATACGGTAAAATTTACGAACTTTAACAAAATAATTGAGAGCAAAGTACGGGTCAAATTGGGCTGAAACTGATGTTCATTCCAGTATATACATGCTGATACTCCAAAGTGCCAGGGGCGGTAGCCGGTGTCGGCGGGGGGACGGAGGGAGAGCGGTACCGGGGTGCGGACTTCCAGTGGGAGGTCGTCCAGCGGTGCGTGCTGACAAAAGTGGACGACCTCCCCTCACCCACCCCCACTCAGCAACGTACCATTTTTGCCAATTTTATTCCATTACATTTTCGCCTAATTCATCCAATTTTCGCTAAAATTTTCCGGGCGAACGCGTGGGGTTGGGGGAGTCGGGCCCATGCCACGAGAAGGAAGAGGAATAGACTCCTGAACCCCTGTTTCGGCATGTATGCTATATATCCATACATATATCATTTTTACCATAAGTTTTAATGTAAAAATATGTGTTCTATTTTGGGATGAAAACAAGATTTAATGATTGCATATTCTAACACTAAAATATTATGTTCCTTCTCTAATAATAGGGTTATCGAACTGCCTATATAGTACAATCAGATATTTTTGATGTAATGGTTGTGCTCAAAATATATTAAGAATCTGTCGTAAATTTGTAAAAGATCATGACTCTCGGTAATACTCATACCTTGTCCGACCATGGTGTCGTCTTTCGGTCTCCCTCCTCGCACATTAGATTGAAAGTTCTCTAGAGGAGCTGGTTATCGTCTATCTGCCAAGGTTTCTTGGACCTACACGGGTCAGTAGTAAGCAATGAGCTAATTAATGTCAGGAGTAGTAGCACACATGCGATTACTATTTCTGCTACAATCTTCTTGCTTATCGACGACATGTTGTTGCCATGAAATGAACTTGGAAGACGTCATCTATAATCCGCCACGCTCAGATCTGGACATGTGAGGCAATATGTTAAAGCTTGATTTGTGATATCTATTTTGTTTACACCGCAAACGTACTGAACCCGCGCCGAAGATGATGCTAAAACTTGAAGAATTTTTGATAATATATATGAGCAAAATAAAATGCGAATTTAGCTTATCATAGCACATTTTAGCAAATTATGACCATTTCATACATTTGCAATGTTCCTGCCTAACTCCCGCCAGAATCATCTGTCAGCATAAATAGATGAACATTGGAGACCTACAACTTACACCGTGCTAAGCTCTGTGCTTGCCAATGCACAGAACGAATCTTAAGGCTATCACGAAATTGTCATTTCTAGCTAAAATCTGTCTAGCAAAACGAAAAACTGTAATAAAACAATATACTGACATATTCTAGGCAACTATATCATCTAAATATTAGCTTAATTACCCGCATTCGATCATTTTTAAGAATAACATAAAAGCAATTAAACAATATTATATATTGCACTGTTTTAGCGGACGTCCAGGACATAAAACGCCAGTTCGACATTATGCGTTTTGGAAAACGAAATTATAATACGTTCCTTCATGGCATGTTCGGTAAACGGAGCTTCGATATGCCTCGATTTGGGAAGCGGTCACAGACGCCAATTTACCTGGCAAGTAATCAACAATATCCTGCTTTAGCAGAAGGCGATTGGTCTCGCGAATTCGGAATCAAACGTGGATCGTTTGATATGCCAAGGTTCGGTAAACGAAGTTCCGCAAAAGCGTTTGATATGCCGAGATTTGGAAAACGTCAACTTGATTCCTTAGATGTCCCACGATTTGGCCGTTCATTTGATATGCCACGATTTGGCCGGTCATTCGATATGCCGCGATTCGGGTGATCGTTTGACAGCCAAGAGTTGGTTGAAATTCAAAGCTTTAAAACCAACCCTAGTCTTTAAAGTAGTGAGACTCAGACGCAGCTTTCATACAGTCGAACTTCAGCTACAAATAGTTATCAGAAAAGACGACAAATTTTATTATTCCGAAAAGACGAGAAATCTAAGTGTCTATAAAACCCGTCATAGGCAATTAAATACTAAAATTCGTTGACATAAATATATATCGAACTATATACTTACATATGAGCGTGATTTCTGGTGTGTTCAAATCGATCGGAATATTATACAGAAGTACCTCTGTACGCGAATTCCCGCATATGGCGAAAAAGCCACTGTATTTTTATTTGAGAGAACGGGAAAGGGTAAAATCTAAATCTAAAAAAACGAAAATCGTGGAAATCGAAAATTTTACGAAATACTACAACGGGCTGCATTTCGTTTTAATAAAGTTGTAAAACAAAAAATGTATTTGCACGAATTTATTGTAATATTAAGGAACAACGGTAGCTGGGAACATGTATACTAAACAAAGGGCAGTTGATTTGCTGTAATGTTTGCAATAAATTATACGCGAATATGGTCGAGATAATTAATGCTTTCTGCAATACTTATTTTAACATTAGTATAAATACCGTACGATATGTGCCACGAGACACAAGAAGACAAAAAATTTTCACGCAAACAAGGAGTCACAGAATGACTATGTCTCCAACTGTGCGGCGTCAGACTTTCCATTTGCCAAAATGCACGTCCTGCAATGTTTCTTCATGCAAAAGTACTTATCAACTGCATAAACATGTAAGTTCTATGATAGAAATGCAAAAACTCTAAAACCTCAAACTCAAACTACAGGACCTCAAACTCTAAAACGGTTTCACGAATATGAAGTTTTACTTACAGTCGACGCGATTGCCGTTTTGCTCGTATATGAACATATATTTATTAAACATGGACACGGCTATCCGGGTACCGGGGCATCCGACGACGGGTACCCGGCTTGTCAAATAGCTGTAAGTACATCGGGTACCTAGATACAGCGGTCGGATACCCGGGTATTAAGTATTTTAAATGTTGCCTAGAATTTATTTTCAGCTGCCTTAACCGAAAATCAACTGTCTTCTTAAGAAATATATATCCAAAAGCTGGATTGGGGAAGTAGAAGTACGCATCATATAAAGATACGCGACATTCATAGCAAGTCCAGGTTCGTATTTTGAACACAATGAACTTTAATTTGGACACAAGGCTTCTCATAATAAGGAAAATAACGAATTTCTATCAATTATAGAAAATTTGTCTATTTGAGACGCACGAATGAAATAAAACAAATCAAGAAGGAGATGCAATTAATAGCTAATTATTTTGAATAAACTACTCATTGGATCAAAGTCAAAACTAGTAGGACTTTAGGAACTGCACCTTTATGATGTTGGGCCAAAGTTGCCTAATTGTTTTCGCTAATAGACTAAACTACCCGGTATCCCATTAGCTACCCGGGTATCCGGGTAACAATTTACTACACGATTCCCATGCCTACCTCAAACAGTAACTGTGGCTCCAACTTTGGTAGTTCTCGCAATCCCCAGCTTCATTTGTATTGGCTATATCTGCGACGTTCAAATTAGGTACCCAAATCTCTAAATGAGACTTGTAAGTTGTGATGATGTCGACCTAAAATTGTTTCCTCAGGCATACCGCACAATACTGCGTGCTGACATGCACATGGTGGCTAAGAAAAATGTTGTGAAGAACCACCAAAGGTCAAATGCTTGGTCCAAACTGAGTGAATAATAAGATAAGAAGATTTCGGCACTAGAAAGGTTAACTGTGTTATTATATAAATGAACCGATTGGTAACGGTTAGATATATTTTCACGATAAGGACTCACGAGTTGGGGATAAGATAGACGTTTTGTTTCCTAGTGCACAGAGTAAAAGAAGTTTTGGGTTGCCGAAAATCCATAATTAGGTTTGGTTTTCCGAGAAATATCAGCGAAAGCAACAGTGCTTTTTCAATCTCTCCGCTAGTATAGTTACCACCCATATTCCGATTTAATACTACTGTGTATAAGTTTCGATTTCAGCTGGGCGACTGTCATCATCAGTTAATAGAGTCGTAAACCAAGACTTAAGCCAAGCCATAAAGAACTCCTGGATCCAAATTTCATGCTGAAAAAACAACGCATAGTCTTGCTGAATGTGGCCTTAAAACCATATACAATAATATACACTCAACAATGTATGCAGAAACAAAAACTTAAATATTTTCAATTTAGATAAAAGCAGTGTATAACGCAAAAAATTCATGATCGCGAGATGAGACAAGACGATAGTAACCCTTACTATGTACTAGGACCAGTTCTGGCCCTAAGGGATCCCTGCTGTACCACCATTTCCCTTGGTGTGGTGCCCCGACATCTCCGGCTTCCACGACTCCACGGTGACCTGTTCGATGACCTAAGGGAATCGCTTAGCTTAGCAGGCTGCCGGCGGGTTAACCAGGGCGTTCGGCATGGCCCTTGTTTTGGCCCACATGTCTAATGGTATGGAGCTCCCCCTGAGGGAGGATCAACCCCTAGGCCTGTTCACAGGTAATAAGGCTGACCAGCCTTTCCCTCATTAGCTTAAGATTTTCCGGGATCCTATGTTTACGTGCCCTATTGGCCTGCGTGTGAAGGCTAGTTAAAGATTCCCTTCATAAGTATACTTCGGATCGCTGCGGGAATAAGATAGCATTGGGGTACCGGTGAGCTGCCCCAGGACCCTTCATTCTGTTAGAGGGGGTTGGGATTCCATGCGCTGGCTAAGCAAAACCCAGAAGTGTCCTATCACATGAACATTAAATTGCCGGTACCTCGTTGAGAACCGGTATCGCTTGCATGAGTTATCCTTATGTGAACGAATCAATTCTAGCGCCTATAATTGTAAGAGTATCAAGCCGTCGCTTCGTCCCATTTAGAATAACTAAATATCTAAACAGAAGGTATCTTGCATCGGCAGCAAAACATATCGCTAAAATAACTATTCGACACATACACTGTTTACTTTCGGTTACAATGGTTATTCAAATGCAACCGTTTATATGCCGGCACTTCTATGCAAGGTATAACTGCAAGGTACCTCGCACGGCACCAGGACATGGTCGCGTCAATAGTGGGGTTCGCATTAGTTTCTCGAAATTCTTTGGGAAAAAACAAAACCCTCAACCCTTTGGTTTTGTGAACGAAAAAAAATGAAATCCGTACCCCTAAATTTGTTCTTCTTACCCGTATCCCAGTGCAAATGCCGGTTCTCACGTCAATAATGGGCCCTACGAACGCCCTGCGTTCAGATGCTCTTATCTCGAAACGTTCTTACTGTAGCCAAGAGTCACAAATGATTACTCTGTCACAGTCGCACGATAATTTTTTTTGAGTGTTAGAGAACAGCGAGCTCCTTTACAAAATCTCACGCGGGCAAGCTTTGATTACAAGGGTAAAAAGCTAAACTAAAAGTTTTTGGCAATGTGGTTTCTGAACGCTCAAGACTGACTCTACCTCCGTTACCCTCGCTGGCATCTCCCAGCGGTCATACCATTTCCAGGTCTGCGGTCATCTATACCGTTCGGTTCGTTTCGAGAGGATCATCGTATTCATCAGCGACTAATTTAACAAGGGAAGCGGTGTGCTGTAAAGTGTCAAAAGTTTGCTAAAATCTGGATCTATTGCGTCATAAATCTTCTGGACCCAAAGTGCAATTAACCCGTACCCTGCACCTTTTAGCTCGCTCGTTTTTCATTAGTTAACGTGAGACTCCTGGAGACACCTGCGCATCACCGTCGCTTTGAGAGAAACCTAAATTCCCATCGACTCAGATTACGTCAAAATTTGTGCACTGGCCAGATCGAGTTATTGGGAGACTTTTGACACTACCAGATCGCGACGATGATCTCAGCTGCCTCCAGTGTTGAAACACTCTCCAATCTACTCTCTTTTGAACGCATGAACAAAAATTTCCCCCTTTGTTCCGATTTTTCTTACAGAACACCCCAAACTACATTTTGTAAAAATAAACACCCATAGGACCAAAAAGAGAAAATCAAAAGGAGATGAACGGTGAACCAGTTGAGCATGAGTGGAATTGCCTTACTGAAAAATTTCGCGGAATTTTGTATTTCTGCCGGGGCACGGCATTTACGTTCGATTGTATCCTTTCGATGCTCCTACGTCCGCAAAGGCGGCCCTTGCATGTACAAAAGAAGCTGAAAGGCCAGGCGAGGCCCTCCACCGTGGAGGCACGCCGAGAGACCTCTCCGGCCAAACGAAAACCGAAAATAGAAAACGTAATAAACTATAAGAGACCAAAAACATTTAAACGGCGACAACCGCCAAACTTGTCAGAAGCTTGTCTCGACTGGTCCCGATGCTGTTTCTGGTAGTCTTCTTTTATACCCATATTTTTGGCCTGTGCCTAAAATTTAAATTTGAAATCCCCAATCTTCAAACATCGATTATACCTCTAAAGAAAGGAAATGCTGACAAACATATTACCGAATTTGGTACAAGCGACTCCTAAACGTGTACATAAAAACATACAGACAAAATAGCTGTAGACAATGTAAATAGACCCTATCATACGTGTCAATGCAGCAGTAACTATATTCGGCTCTCCTACTGTTTTGTCGACGTCGGTAGTACGCTCAAGAACAAAAACATTTTGATGGCCAGTTGTTGGCGGCAGCATACAAATAAATTAACGGCCCTTGGCGAGGCATACTGTGGCGCAGGGCATAATGACGAAAACAACCTAAACCTCGCGCTGGTCGGCACGAGGTTGCCCACACTAATAAAATATAATGCCGCTTTCGGCACTGGTAAAATACAGAGAGTGTGTTAGGTTTTTTGTTACATTTCAAAAACAGAGAGGAGAAGGCGGCCGGGGGTGGTATCATGTCCAAGCCCTGACTGGTCGCCTACTGATAAAAGTAATTTAATTAGTGTATCTCCTATAGGTGGCCCATTAAAGGCCATTTTGGGCGTAAAATAAGAAGAGCCGAATATTTGATGTCCCGCGTGGGTTATTAGTATTCGCGGCGGGCCGCTAGAGGTTGGGGATCTCGGTTTAAGGTGAGATAGTTAGCGTGAGATCCTTGGGAAGGATGCAGTTCAAAAGTCGGGAGGTTTTGGTTATGTCGGTTGTGATCCGAAGCTGTAAAATTTGGGTGCTTAGATGTTTAGTTGGGGATCCCTAAATACTTATGGGTGAACAATAGACCGCCCCGGGGTGTGATTTTTTGAAACCTTAAAGACTCCTAATAATAATTTGGTAACCCTCGGTTGCCCGTTTCACGAAAGAACTTTGAAATTCGTGAATTTGGGTCACGCTATTAAAATACCGTTCTTTGCAGGCGTCCTGAATATCTTTAAAATGCGACGCGATATGAACACACACAAATTATGTCACTTCTACGTGCCTGGACAGGTGCCTCTAAAAATCAAAACGTTTCCAAAAGGTCTTAATCTTAGATTTCTGAAGTTCGATACCACGCCGACCCATCTAACACGCACTGTACAACCTACATAACAGAATATAAGGTATTTTGTCGATACGAGGTGTACGCACCGGGACCAGCCGTGGGACTTCAACGGACGATCGACTGAGGGGTCGGAAGAAGTTCCATTTACCGTCCCCGGTTCATCCAAGTGCACACCCTACACAACAAAATTATCATTGTGTTCTTCAATATTATCATCATTATCAAACAAGGAACGATTTGGACCCGGTTTCTTTATTTGGGATCGATCGGCTACCAACAAATCGTGGTCACAATGATTCGGTTGTGCTTAAATCACTCCGCGCACCTTGGACGGGTGGAGCGTGATTATGTTAATACAATACAATACAATGATAACATCGATTATATTTCACAACAATAATGAATACACAACAATCTATATCCAAATAACGCTCCACCGGTATTCGATCGCCCTTTAACTTCCAAGGTTGATCGTCTTTTTGTAGTATTCTGAATGTTGATTGAAATTCCACAAAAGCTCGGGCTGTTACACTATAGTAGTCCATAGTCATATTGTTAGCCTTAAACGAGCAAGCTTAAAAAGCGTTACGTTATTTGATTAGAAAAAACATCTTTTAGTGAAATGGTCACCACTGTTGGCATATTTAAACAATTGGCATATTATTTTTGATCAATTCATATTCACACAATTCAAATGCCGTACATGACGCAAATAGATGAAAGATTCACACATTATACGGCACATTTCATACTATACAGTGGTAAAATATTTATTTTTCATGCGATGGAATCTGAAAATGAAAGGAAAAGAGAAAACCGTTGCATGAAAATGCATACAAAACTGTTTTGACATTCGCACTTTGCAAATGTATGAAATGGTGCACTTAAAATGTGTATGTAAACCAGACCACACAAATAATGTGTGACACAGTACATATACACGTATTACATACAACAGTTATTTTTAACAGGGCAGAATAAACCTGAAGACATCAAAAAGGGAATTGAAATTGAGCATCTAAACTTCGAACCCTAAGACATGCATGCTATGCATATCCATAAGGGGTTATTCTTTGTGAAGTCGGGACCCAATTGGCGGTCCGGCTGCTTTCCCGTCCCCCCTCCCCCCTTATCTGACAAGATAGGATGTACCTCTTAAAGTGAGACGGCGACGTGTTATTCTGATACATTCGTTTCTTAAGTGCAAGACTAGAAATGACAATAGCAACCGTAGCGCTAAAATCTAGGCATGGACATCGGGAAGTAAATTGGTACCCTGGTTCCCGGGTACCTCATCAGACTAAACTACCCGGGTACACGACACTAACTTTTGTAGTTTTCGTAAGCCGCACTATCTGCTCCAAATTGGCGTATCTTCGACGGTCGAATTAGGTACTCAAATCTGTAGGCTTGTGCCTAAGTTGCAATAGCGTCGAGCAAAAAATTTGTTTCCCCGAACTACCGCACAGTACTTCACGCTCACAGGTGGCAAACGAAAATGGTGTGAAGAACCACCCAAAGCTAAACGTTTTCGGCAAACTGAGCTATGTTGCCATACCATCCTGGTGCCATTACATAAAATATATTTTATATTATAATATATATTTTATATAATGGCGCCACAGAAAATGTATATTATTACCATTGTGGTTTCCCATGGTAATACTACACTTTATTTCTGCAAAAAGTAAGTTTGACCTCTCCAGTTCTTGAACTCAATAAGGACACATACACATGTTCTTCGGAAGTATAGACAACGGTAATCATCGCCTAGGCATTATTAACAGATACTACTCAAAGCAAAATATATCGTAAAACATTACAAATTAGACACCAAATGTTTTAAACCTTCTGCTAAAGATAGTTCATATCATCATGTTTCTTGATTATGGCATTAATGCAGATTATTGCAACAACTACAACTCATTAACGAATATGCGCATGTCCCTATTTTATTATCGCACAACGCGTTTAACCGCCGCCATATATTGTTAAGAGCATTTATGCATATGTTTCCTATCCCACAGGCTACGGTCAATCAACTCCTAGTTTAAGACCAAAATCAAGTCGCATATTGTTATTTCCGTTTACAACATGGTAAGCGCTAAAGCGATTTGATAAATATTTTCACAATATATACGAGCGACTTGAGAATTTGCAACAATAGGCGATAATAATTCTTAGCTAGAAACCAGTTTTGCCTCAAAATCGCGTTGATAACGCATTTATTACTATTATAGCTTGAGGATCATTGGCGGTATTTGTTCTAAACTTTCACAGTGGGCCTAGACATAATATGCATACCTTCGATGTATCCTTAACATGGTCCAAGCTATCTGAACCAAGATTCGTTTATATTTCTCTGGTGAGGTTTTGCTGTGCTTGTATTGGTCTGTGATAGGCGTGTACCGTTGATTTACACTGAGATTTCAGATATGGCTGCGAAATAAAGGGCAGTGTTTTCCGTACCAGAACCGTCCAATCTTCATACTTCATATTGCTAATGTATATTTAAAAGCTGTGGCGTTAAACCCAACTGTCTCAGCGCATCATAATATATGTACTGAATTACAGAGGTTGGGCGCTTTTTTTGCGATAAAAATGCACGGGTTCAGGATAACATAAGAATATTAACCTTTTAGTTTGTCCGCGCGTGTATTGCAATGCGAAGAAATAATTGAGTTTGTTGTGCAGCGTGCGTCTGCGTATGTGTTATTGTTCGCTCGGTATGTGCGGTTCCTAGGAACAGAGCAACAGGTTCCAGGTAGCATAGTGGCTAGCATACGATGCTCGCATAAAAACGATCCACGTTCAGTCACCGCAGGTGCAAAAGTTTGCTTAAAACTGCAGAAAATAGAAGCTAGTTTAAGAAGGTTAGGTTAGAGGTTGGGGATCTCGGTTTAAGGTGAGATAGTTAGCGTGAGATCCTTGGGAAGGATGCAGTTCAAAAGTCGGGAGGTTTTGGTTATGTCGGTTGTGATCCGAAGCTGTAAAATTTGGGTGCTTAGATGTTTAGTTGGGGATCCCTAAATACTTATGGGTGAACAATAGACCGCCCCGGGGTGTGATTTTTTGAAACCTTAAAGACTCCTAATAATAATTTGGTAACCCTCGGTTGCCCGTTTCACGAAAGAACTTTGAAATTCGTGAATTTGGGTCACGCTATTAAAATACCGTTCTTTGCAGGCGTCCTGAATATCTTTAAAATGCGACGCGATATGAACACACACAAATTATGTCACTTCTACGTGCCTGGACAGGTGCCTCTAAAAATCAAAACGTTTCCAAAAGGTCTTAATCTTAGATTTCTGAAGTTCGATACCACGCCGACCCATCTAACACGCACTGTACAACCTACATAACAGAATATAAGGTATTTTGTCGATACGAGGTGTACGCACCGGGACCAGCCGTGGGACTTCAACGGACGATCGACTGAGGGGTCGGAAGAAGTTCCATTTACCGTCCCCGGTTCATCCAAGTGCACACCCTACACAACAAAATTATCATTGTGTTCTTCAATATTATCATCATTATCAAACAAGGAACGATTTGGACCCGGTTTCTTTATTTGGGATCGATCGGCTACCAACAAATCGTGGTCACAATGATTCGGTTGTGCTTAAATCACTCCGCGCACCTTGGACGGGTGGAGCGTGATTATGTTAATACAATACAATACAATGATAACATCGATTATATTTCACAACAATAATGAATACACAACAATCTATATCCAAATAACGCTCCACCGGTATTCGATCGCCCTTTAACTTCCAAGGTTGATCGTCTTTTTGTAGTATTCTGAATGTTGATTGAAATTCCACAAAAGCTCGGGCTGTTACACTATAGTAGTCCATAGTCATATTGTTAGCCTTAAACGAGCAAGCTTAAAAAGCGTTACGTTATTTGATTAGAAAAAACATCTTTTAGTGAAATGGTCACCACTGTTGGCATATTTAAACAATTGGCATATTATTTTTGATCAATTCATATTCACACAATTCAAATGCCGTACATGACGCAAATAGATGAAAGATTCACACATTATACGGCACATTTCATACTATACAGTGGTAAAATATTTATTTTTCATGCGATGGAATCTGAAAATGAAAGGAAAAGAGAAAACCGTTGCATGAAAATGCATACAAAACTGTTTTGACATTCGCACTTTGCAAATGTATGAAATGGTGCACTTAAAATGTGTATGTAAACCAGACCACACAAATAATGTATGACACAGTACATATACACGTATTACATACAACAGTTATTTTTAACAGGGCAGAATAAACCTGAAGACATCAAAAAGGGAATTGAAATTGAGCATCTAAACTTCGAACCCTAAGACATGCATGCTATGCATATCCATAAGGGGTTATTCTTTGTGAAGTCGGGACCCAATTGGCGGTCCGGCTGCTTTCCCGTCCCCCCTCCGCCCTTATCTGACAAGATAGGATGTACCTCTTAAAGTGAGACGGCGACGTGTTATTCTGATACATTCGTTTCTTAAGTGCAAGACTAGAAATGACAATAGCAACCGTAGCGCTAAAATCTAGGCATGGACATCGGGAAGTAAATTGGTACCCTGGTTCCCGGGTACCTCATCAGACTAAACTACCCGGGTACACGACACTAACTTTTGTAGTTTTCGTAAGCCGCACTATCTGCTCCAAATTGGCGTATCTTCGACGGTCGAATTAGGTACTCAAATCTGTAGGCTTGTGCCTAAGTTGCAATAGCGTCGAGCAAAAAATTTGTTTCCCCGAACTACCGCACAGTACTTCACGCTCACAGGTGGCAAACGAAAATGGTGTGAAGAACCACCCAAAGCTAAACGTTTTCGGCAAACTGAGCTATGTTGCCATACCATCCTGGTGCCATTACATAAAATATATTTTATATTATAATATATATTTTATATAATGGCGCCACAGAAAATGTATATTATTACCATTGTGGTTTCCCATGGTAATACTACACTTTATTTCTGCAAAAAGTAAGTTTGACCTCTCCAGTTCTTGAACTCAATAAGGACACATACACATGTTCTTCGGAAGTATAGACAACGGTAATCATCGCCTAGGCATTATTAACAGATACTACTCAAAGCAAAATATATCGTAAAACATTACAAATTAGACACCAAATGTTTTAAACCTTCTGCTAAAGATAGTTCATATCATCATGTTTCTTGATTATGGCATTAATGCAGATTATTGCAACAACTACAACTCATTAACGAATATGCGCATGTCCCTATTTTATTATCGCACAACGCGTTTAACCGCCGCCATATATTGTTAAGAGCATTTATGCATATGTTTCCTATCCCACAGGCTACGGTCAATCAACTCCTAGTTTAAGACCAAAATCAAGTCGCATATTGTTATTTCCGTTTACAACATGGTAAGCGCTAAAGCGATTTGATAAATATTTTCACAATATATACGAGCGACTTGAGAATTTGCAACAATAGGCGATAATAATTCTTAGCTAGAAACCAGTTTTGCCTCAAAATCGCGTTGATAACGCATTTATTACTATTATAGCTTGAGGATCATTGGCGGTATTTGTTCTAAACTTTCACAGTGGGCCTAGACATAATATGCATACCTTCGATGTATCCTTAACATGGTCCAAGCTATCTGAACCAAGATTCGTTTATATTTCTCTGGTGAGGTTTTGCTGTGCTTGTATTGGTCTGTGATAGGCGTGTACCGTTGATTTACACTGAGATTTCAGATATGGCTGCGAAATAAAGGGCAGTGTTTTCCGTACCAGAACCGTCCAATCTTCATACTTCATATTGCTAATGTATATTTAAAAGCTGTGGCGTTAAACCCAACTGTCTCAGCGCATCATAATATATGTACTGAATTACAGAGGTTGGGCGCTTTTTTTGCGATAAAAATGCACGGGTTCAGGATAACATAAGAATATTAACCTTTTAGTTTGTCCGCGCGTGTATTGCAATGCGAAGAAATAATTGAGTTTGTTGTGCAGCGTGCGTCTGCGTATGTGTTATTGTTCGCTCGGTATGTGCGGTTCCTAGGAACAGAGCAACAGGTTCCAGGTAGCATAGTGGCTAGCATACGATGCTCGCATAAAAACGATCCACGTTCAGTCACCGCAGGTGCAAAAGTTTGCTTAAAACTGCAGAAAATAGAAGCTAGTTTAAGAAGGTTAGGTTAATCACTCGTGCAGCGTGTAAAAAAATTTTGGACTGTGGAAAGTTCATAACTAAATTTGATTTTATGAGAAAAATGGGAACACAACAGTGTTGCACAGGTTTTGCATAATCCATATGTCATGTTCTAATCTGGACGCTTGCAGAGTTAACACCTCCATGCCCATTTACTACTGTGTGTTAGTTTGCACATTAGATAATGTTTGCCGGATAACTCGATGCTAGACAGTGGTAAACGTAAGCTTAAGCTATTAGCCATAAAGAAACCTAGGATCGACCTTTGCATTCTGATAAAACAACCTATAACACGCTGAATTCAGCCGTTAAACCAGAGATCACTCCAGCAGTATATCCAAAACAATCTATTTACAGATAAAAAATTTATAATATCAATTTTGATAACAAAACCCAATATGTCGTTAATAATTCCTTCCTTACCATAAGTATCACAGATCTGATTAAATTTCGGCACCACAATATTGAGAACGGAACTATAGCATTTAATCTATACTTCTGAGCGTTAGATTGGAATTTCAACTTTCTCCAGCATGGTAACTTATCTCCTGCGCTACATAACTTGTAGATGGCAAAATCCAGTATATGCTAATTTGACTGTTAATGAGTTTATTAGGGCATCTTGACTAATGGCCTCAGATTTCAGATTAAGACCTAGTGTCAGTACATTCAGAAAAGTTTATTAACACTCACCTGCGACCAAATTTCAGTATTTACAAGATAGCCACAAGGTAAAACTTCAGCAGTTTTAACGGCGAGGGCGCATTAGCTAGCTAGTTTGGAGATATATAAGCATAAATGAAAGTTCTAGGTGATCCTCCCAGCCTTTGAATTAAAGATTTATGATGACGTTTCTTTAAAGATTGTTAGTACTGAACTACGTCTGATATTGGGCATGATTTTGGTGTTGCAATGTACGATAAAACTCTTTTAGCGAATTCGTAATGGCATGGCTATGATAAACTCGAGCACTAGTTGAATTATTTTCAAGTCTAATGTCCGATAGAATCAATTGTAAAAATGCGGCAAATTGGCCGCTGGCAACAACTTGTGTTGCCTGTTGTTATAATGAGTGGGTATAAAATATTAAAACGGGAGCGACCCAACCTCGATCAAAGTATCTGTAGACTGCCGTTCGGCGCTTCAATTTGAAATTTGTTGTATCTCTTACATGATCGGGCATGCACCTGGATCATCTTCAAATAAGGCTAAGTTAAGGTTCGCAAGTGCAGGAAATAAACCGATTTATATACTACACGTTTTTCTAGGTGAGACAGAGAAAGTGACTACAGCGATTGATGTGCGTTACTGGTGATGCGCGATATTCCGATTTACACCGCATAATGTGCCATATATTCATGCATTCAACTATGTATCATTGCGTGTATGTCAATCTAACATTTGTGCTGTGCATTGATAACCTTGTCCCTTTGTTGTAACGTGTCCGTGTGCAGTTGGCTGCATTCAGAATTACCTTAAAATCTTTATCGAATAAACCCTTTAACGGACCATCACTCGATTTTAAAGTTTTGTTAGGGCCACGTGCTATTCCTAGAAAATTCAGAAGCACACTAGGTGGTTTTTGTGGTGCAATATAATGAGTCCAGTTTCGCTGATTGGGCCATCTCGAAATCGTTGTTTCTTCGTGCCGTCTTTTTATGGCAACGTAGTCTCTTGCTGTGCAACGCTGAATATGATCCTTTAATAATTTTTTCAATATATCCAATTGTCCATATTATGCACCTGCTTTATTGAACCACGTTATTTATTGTTCTTATGTGTAATATGATTTGGTGTCCTTGTTCTTTTATAGTTAACATACTTCGAAATAAAACATAAGAAATTAATTCAGGTATCCCGTGTTATTTACTCTGGCAGCGTTCTATGCTAAGTGCTGCGGTCTGAGGTTGAGATATCCGAAGCCATACGCGTATGGCTTACAATAGTTACAAACATTTTCGGCAATGCGATATTGCGGCATGTGCCCGCAAAATGTTGTGCTGGAAATCGCTCATGAAATTCCACCACGTATACGCAAACGAAGTTTACTGCTGAAATGTCTTCGTTTAGTGTTCACCAATCCTAATCAGCAAACTGAGGCTTATCGAGTCCGACGTTAAACATTCAGGGACGGTCAGAGCACAATGGCTAATTACAGTTCAGTGAATCCCAGCCTCAAGAGTCTTAGGCTGAGTCAAATTTAACACAATATATATTTAGCAATTACACAAAATTCGTACGGCTTAATGCCTCTTTCAACATTATCTTATGATTTAGTCAAACAGCTTCCGATTGAAACTGAAATAAGAAATAGCATCATGATATAACGACATGTGAGCAGACCAGACGTCAGTGTCAGTATCCCTGGGGATCTCGGTAATAATACCAAATACTAGACACGTGCATAGCCAATCGGGTAAAGTCCAAAGACAGCTCGTAATGCGCGCCTGCGGCTTTCTAAGCTCCATAGCCTCTTTGTGTCTGACCAAGAAGTGTAGCAAATTTTTGACCTTTGCAAACTTTGAGTTAATCCTTGATGCTAGCCGATCCTGATAGCCGGGATCCTATTGACATGATGTTTGAAAGCTGCCCACTACACTTCACTTATCTTGCTTTTGGGTTAGCTATATTTTTTACGTTAAGAAGATATTTAATTTTCCTGTACAACACCGGATATAAATTCTAGGTACAATTTGCTAAAATGTCGGCATTTACTGTATGTGATACTTACGCGATAAAGTAAATTTGGAACTATAGTTATAATTCCGTCACTAGAATACTACCATCCCAGAGCATGTAATGTAAACATCCCTTCTTTGGTGGGCATTCAATGAATTAAACAAGCTGATTTTTTCTTTTTGGATGGGGAATTCAACAAAAATTTCTGATTATGTGCCGTCGTGGCTATAATTTGAGCTCGAATTAATTATAACATTGATACTCACTGTTATGTTATGTTATTGTTATGCAACAGCTTGAAATGCGTACGTACAATGTGCCGCCATACGTAAACCAAAACAATTATAAATGTTTTCGTCAATTAAAAGAAAATTTTTAAACCTTCAATAGGTCCTCGATATTCAATAAAAAATTTCTTTAGATGTCTCCTATGATAACGAAAAAGGTATACAACAGACATTAATTTCAAGACATCTTTATAACATTCATCGTTAGATAATCATTTTTTATACGAGTAACCGCGTATACTCAAGTACATACAGTACTACGATCCTTGTACAGCATTATACAGCCCACTGTGTGATAAACAAAAGTTACTTTAGCAAAACGGTGAATAACGGCGACTCTGTGATCGCGGCAGTACCATATGTGAAACATCTTGTACAACTGATGAAGCAGAATTAAGGATTCGCTGTTGCTCGTTACGTCGGGCTCTCTTATATCGACCCCGGCCACCGCAGCATCCACGAAACCGTTTGCGTTGAGTTTGCGCGACACCATTGACGCGACATTCTACAGTAATACATGATGGTAGCTCCTTTATTATGATTACTATACTAAATCAATTATTGGTAAATGTTGCGTCTAAGATATCCGAAATAACAAAAGTCGTGATATATGAATTTGCGCCAAAAGTAATTCCTCTTAATATTTTTTGAAGTATTCCAGATAAGTTTATCTCTAAAAATATGAAAAATGGTATTTGTAGCGTACATAATTCCGAGTTCACAACTATCATTTTTACATCAAAAACACTACGAAAATACTTTTTTTCAGAAAAGTCAGATTTATTATAAATAAATGATAAAAAAACTTTTATAAGGTACTGCCTCATTTACCGCATATATACTTCAATACAACGATGTCATATGAACACTTTAGTAGACTGGACGACAATCACATTAATTGGACATATTTTAATGTAGTAGCTCGAGTTGCAGTGTATAGATCAAAAAATTGCTATTTAACAAAAGAAACGTAATAATATTAAAACATTATTAATGTGGGCAGTCATCACCTAAGACTTTCCCCGTTATAATTAAATAATCTGCTACTTGTTTAGTTTATACCGCCCATGAAAATTTAATGTAAATTAAACTAACACGAGTGTATTATTTCCCTTTTTTAATTTTTTTCCGACAAATTCCAAGGCCTCGTAGGTCAGTCCAATTAACAAAACAAATACTGCTGGAAATACAATGCACAGTACTTCTAAATATGACGAAGTTTACAAGTCACATCAAACCAGCTAAAGTAAATTAATAGTACATCTAACTCCATAATTAATAATCTAATCACAATATAGTTTAATAAGCTCATCATGCTACTGGGGACCTACGACGAGATATATAATGACTGGAGGCGTTCTCGAAGCTTTTAGTCTTGACGCAATAATTTCTTTTATAAGTTTTCTTTATTATTGTACGCCACTGTAAATCACTCAATACAAATAGTTTAAGTGAGCATCTCGTGCCAAGCACATAACTGAAGTGAACGACTTTTACTTCCTTTTTTTGCATTACTGGTGTCTAACTCTAAGATCTCAAGTTGCTGTTCTCTTATAGCATTAGTTATTACACAGTTTATTCAAAACAGCAGTTTTTCCGGCATTTTTTCTCATGAAAACCGCTGAAGCCGCCTTACAATCGGGCATAGAAAGTTAAGATTAAAGTATTGGATTTACTATTATATTTTAACTTGTTTTTGCTCATATCGGTAATACAATCCGCAAAGTGGCTCTATGAAGTCATTATAAATTGATCAGAGTGTGAACAATTTTGACAAATAGACATGAGCAGGAGTCAAAATTTAAAGAAATTGTTTAGATAACAAGGTGGCTCTAAGGAGCAGTTACAATTTTTGTAACAAGGAACGATAACACAAAGGGGTGGCGCCTTTATACAAGATAACATAAGTCTCAACAACGCATACCTCATGAAGATGGCAACGATGGCGCACCCTCCACTTCGTACTCTACGGACTGCCGTAATGGATTAGCTAACTTATCCCGGACGCGCATTGAAATGTTTCCCGTCTCATTTCTACCGAGCCATTTATTGAGATTTTGAACGAACGGGTTTGACTTACAAATGCCGATACCCCAGAAATTATCCGAGGGGTTCGCTTCAGCTAGCCATTTTGGAGCTGTATTTAAAAGTAACGTTTTCAAACGATCATTTTGTTCGATTTTTTTAGAAACCGCTAGCTCCATAATCGCGACCTTATGCTGATCCCACAAACTAAGCAACAAACGACCCCGCTCTGATTTCGCCATAATCTTTTCGACATGCTTAGTAAGCCGTTTCATTTCCCCCGGGTCGGTACATTCCATGACTGTTTTTGCAAGAAGTTTGAAACCAAAATATTCGGCCTTTTTCAACATGTAATATTGCTCGGATGAATTATATCTAATTCCGTCTATAATGACGGGGGCTGGGTAGTGGTTTGAAAAACAGCTGGCCTTAGTAAAGAACGGGACCACGGGATCCCGCCGTTGTTTCGAAAGAGCCATGACCGTACTCACCGGCAAATGACGTTGAAGAATGGTTGAACAGCAGCTGAAGGCAGAATGATAAAATATGATAATATATAAAATATATAGCACGAGTAAACAAGGCACGAAGTATGGCAGTTGCTGATTTACTTGCTATGAAAATTTTCATAAAATATTCGGTAAAATCTTTGCTTCCTTTGAGTAAGTAAGTGCTATAGTATGCCGACCGGCAACAATCGTACAGGAGATAGCGCGCTACAGATGGGGATCTGGGCACGGGTTAGCAAGCGGCAGGGCCTCACAGACTCACATGTGCAGGAAACGCTTAACTCCTGGGTCGATCCTCCCGACCTAGGCATCGTTTGGACAACACTCGCAGATAGATTCCCGAATAAGCTCATGCTGTATGAAGTGCAATGCGTTGCCAACAAATGTGTTGAGCTTGCGAGCGCGTGTCATGCTAACGTTAAGACGGCGGCTATCTTTCAGAAAGCCAATGTCATGGTCTTGACCGCGCGCGTCGAACACGGGTTAGAGCGGTTTGAGTATATCCGCCTGCGCGGCATAAGTAGCGTCGATCCCAATCGAAGCTGGGTCTGCACCACGATCAGCGATCATGATGTCAAGCAAGCGAAATATACCGGCTATTTCCGATGCATTGTATAAGCTGCTGCCATGGGCCAACTGAAGGCCCTCTATATGCATGAAGCCGATTGAACCAATAGGTACAACAGCAACTTCAGCGGGTGCGTAAAAATAAAGCGACTCTGCGGCGGCTGCGTGAAGCTGCGTATCGCGATAGATAGCACGATTAGGCGGGCGCAAAAGCTGAGCTCGCGATCGGTAATTCTGCGTAAGCTGTACGACTTGGCAGAAAGGCTGGATAGGTATAAGGTCGAGCAAGAACTGCATGCCTGATTCGGTTGCAGCGACACGCTTGAGTAACATATTTGTAATGTACGCCGAAAGCTGTTCAATGTCGCCCATTAAGATTGCCTGTCCAGCAACAGCGAGCGGGAGGACAGCAGCTAAACGCGGTAGATCTACTGAAGCTGCTTCCTCAACCATGAGCAGGTCAAACTTCGGTTCACCGAATCGTGGATGATCAAACTCGCGCTCATATGTTTCTAGGCTATTGACAATATCCATTATGACCATGTCTAGCGTTGCCACAATTATTTTATGTCTCATTAGCGCGCCACTAGATGTTATACGGCCTGATTCGTATAGCTCGTCAGAGCCACCACGTGTCGAGCAATGCTGAAGAAGGCGAGGATCGAGCACACTAGTGTCAGTACCGCACGCGAGGTAGCGAAGTAAAGCAATTGACGGTACATTGTCTCCGTATAGCCTTTCTAAGGCTTCACGAGCGCGCAACGCGAAGATATTCGCTGCAGCGTTACTGCTAGCAACAACCAGCCCCTTCTTATCTGAGTCGGCGGTTAAATAAGCTACTGCGATCTCGGCCATACATTGCGTTTTCCCAGTACCCGGCGGTGCCTTACACAGTATAATCTTGAGGCCACACAGAAGAGCCTCGACTACCTGTTGCTGCTCTGCGTTAAACCAACTTAAATGGTTGCGGACAAAATGGGACTGAGGTTCGTCAAGCGGTGGTACCAACGGCCCTGTAACGTTGCAGAACATTTCGTACGTTCCGAGTTCAGAGTTGTGATGGTATCTTAAGAAAGTTGATTGCCGGGATGCATCAGTTTCCTCTTTTCGAGGCGGTGGCAGTGCTCCATCCATGGGCTCCGGTAGAGCCGGGACAGGTTCAGGCTCTGCCCCTGGCGGTGCTCATTCTTGCGGCGGGTCTAGTAGGTCAGCTTGCAAATCAAGTTCTGCTGCTGGGCTCTCAGAGTCGGATGAACTGTCAGACCTATCTTCTTGCTCCAGCTCTTGTTCATCCAACGGTGGCTGGTCCTGATATATGACTTCCGTCAAGAGCGATATCAAATACTTGACCGCGGGACCCATAGTTGGTGTTATACTAATGAGCTGACGAAAATGCCTAACCACACCCTGGTCTAGGAAAAACCGCTTAGTGCCAGCGTTTAACCTAAGGACAAGCACAGCGCGGTCGCCAATCTCTCTCTTTCCAGCGATATAGGCTAAAATTTTAAACGGTCAGTCCGGGTGGATAAGTCGGATAGTCTTGGTTCGCAGTTTAGGATGAGAAAAGCTGATAGAACTGATATCAGCGGTAAGATGGTGACTACTGGGATCTTCTGCTAAAATGTCGGCTTGCAGCGTCTCGTCCAGTCTAGATTGTGCAAGTCCTCCGTGGTAGTAACCGAGAGACCCTCGATGTCAGCTTTCGGTGGGCCATCCTCCTCGTACAGAACTTGTCCCAACAGCTAAGCCAATACCTTTATCGCGAAATTGTTCACGCTGTACGGAACGTCCCAATCTAGAATATCAGATATTATTGCGGCATCGGTGTCTTTATTGAATATTGGATTGTACGGTATTTCAAAACTAATCGGCCGCGTTTCCAGTTCACTATCTTCAACGGTACGCCAAATGTCAAAATACGGTGCTAATGCAGAATCAGGCAAGCGAACACTTTTGCAAATCCTATTAATAGCACCTTCCTCCGTCGGCTGTCGAGGAGGAGCATGGGCACTCTCTGGTTGCAGAGCAATCCCGGCGGCATTCGGGTCCCGTCGGCATTTCATAGGTAGCATGTCTAGTGCAGCGTATATCTCCTGGTCGGCGGATGGGTCAGTGAAATTCCACTGAACAGCGGCACAAATCGGAGTGTACCGGTTCTTTGATCCGGCAGCCAGAGTCTGGACCTCGTAGCGTACCCAGAATTGGAGGTCGTAGTAATGATACCCAGGGTTCACAAAAATCGAAAGGCTTACCCTCGGTTTTGATTGGTTTCGGGCTCCGTTTGGGAGCAACTGTATCTGCTGCGATGCACTAGGATTATCCAAGTTGGGCACAATTAAAGTCACACAGTAGGGACTAAAATTAAAAGCTTCGAATTGTAGTATCGTCTGCAAATCTGCCGGAGACTTACCAAAAATCACTGGAAAATTCTGCGGTCCATTAGTCCAAGGCGACTCTCTAGTGAATGTTGCGACACCTTTGGTTGGTCCGGTAAAGATGACAGAGACGGCATGGGTGGTGCTGCGCAACCGAATGCGCGCTGCGACCCGATGCCTTGCCATCCAATTTTGGTGTTCCCCTAACATTTTACCTGTAGGTGCGAAGCGAAATTTTTGCAAGTCGACGTTTGCGCAATGCTGTGGCTGCTTAAAGTGCGCTGGATCTGTTATGTCAATTTGACACATTGGGCACAACGTAAGCCCGACGTCGGGCAATTGTAACGGTCGTTCAGCGTATGAAATACGTGCATGTACAACTTCCCGTAATGCGCTAGGAACTACAACATTCTGCGGTGAAAGCATAAGCGCACGAAGATCGGGAAGCAAGTTTTCGATAAGCATGTATTTCGCGAGACTATGTTGCGTTGTTTCATACTGGAGCGGCGCGCCAGTAGTTGCTACGTGTGTCAGATATTGTGTCACCAACTCGGTGACTTCAACTGGTATGCCATAACGCTGTGCTATAGGGTCTAAAATCTGAGCTTGTTCGGAATCCATTGGCGAGCGAGGCGCGAATAGTGCTTTGTCAAATTACTCAGTGTAGCGCGCTATCAAAAAAACAGACAAAAACGATTGTATGATAACAAGGTGCCTTTACAGGCTATTGCTGCCGGAAGGCAAAGAAAAATTTTTGAAATTCCTCGAAAGCGAAGCTACACTGCTTATCACACCAAACTGGTGTTTTATCGAATACTACCTCAGCCTAGTAACAACTCTGTTTTACAGAAGTAAAAATTTATTTAATGCGACACTGTTTACATTTAATCAGATTAATTCGGTAAAGAAACGTTCGCACAACTGCTACAAATCAGTGCCCTGTTAAACTCAACGTTAATAAAGTATTAAGTAAACTTAATACAATAAATAAATCAGCACTCGTTTTCGGCCTAAAATATAACATGCTCTAGTGAGTTTTCTAATTGTGCTGTAAGTATGTCAGCATCATGATTCGTGGAAATAGCCTGGTTCCGCGACCAGTTTAATTAGGGCAGAGAGTTTAGTTTTGTATACTAAAAACATCGACAAGGTTAATAATTATGCGTAGATATTTAATAACAGCGGGGAAAATGTTGAAACGCGTTGCCAACGCAACGGATAAGGCTACTCTCACGAACCAAGTAATACCACATGTACGTGGTTACATTATTACATAGAAATAAATAAAATAAATATGCGTGTGTTTTCTTTCCCAGTCTAATTGATGTATGTATTACTGAGTGCTCCAGGTACTTGTAATATTGGCTTTCGTGGTCTCAGGTTATATTTATGTGTTGGCTCTGTAGTATCAGGCTCCGCACTCTCTTGCGGCTCCTCGGGGATTATGGGGAGCGTATTTATTTCTTGACCCACAACCGTAGTTTGTTTTCCTATGAGATGCTCATTATTACTTAGAGTCAATTCTCGTAATTCATCTTCTTCCGAGTCGGGAGTTTCTTTTATTTCCCATAAGAGCAAAGGTGGAACATATGGGCCAAAAACGGCTTTATACGTTCCACATGTACTCGTCTTTGGGCCTCCTTCGGATTGCTAATAGATTTTAAAATGACATTGGGTAATATGATTTCAGCAATTTCATATAACCCATGCCACGGCTGGGCTAACTTTTTAGTTTTGCCCTGTTTATTAAAAGGCACATGCAGCATGACCTTCTGTCCCACCCAATACTCAACCGGTGCTGCCTTGCGGTCATGCAGCTCCTTCATGCGTGATTGCGTTTTGAGAATATTCTCATTAGCGATCTCCCACGCGCTCTTAAGATATAATTGTAAGTCACGAAAATAATCTTCTTCGTCTAAATAATCCAAGTTTGAAATGGGAAGAACAGTGTCTATGAGCAATTTCGGTAACCTCCCACAGACCATTTCAAACGGACTTAAGCTAGTTGATTCATTTATGCTGACGCGGTACGCGAAACAAGCGAACGGGACAAATTCGTCCCATGTTCGCTGTGCGACGTCCACATACTGCGCCACAATATTCATCAACGTTCTATTAATCCTTTCAACGATGCCATTTGTCTGAGGACGATATGGGGTCGTGAATACTTTTCGAGTACCAGTTAGCCGGCAGATTTGTTCCACTAGCTCGCTCCGAAATTTCGGAGCATTATCGCTAACCAGTTCATATGGTGCCGAATGCCGGCACACAACTTCAGTCATGAACAACTTAGCTA